>DWPV01004480.1:0-13567 GCA_018251915.1 Urbanus proteus proteus
GAGGTTAAAAGATCAACAAAATTATTAAGCAAGTAATAACAATACCCTTTCGGACACTTCATCGAAACTTTGGTGCAGCATGGTACAGTGAGTATAGAACTCCAGACTTTCCTTAGAAGCAGGGAAAGAACTTAATAAAAGTGAGAGATAAGTACTGCACTATTGAGAGATAAGTATTGATAAGTATAAAACAATTTGAAAAGATTGCGTAGCGACTAACCCTGTAGTATTGTGGTTTGAAAACGATAATAAAAGAGAAATACTGATTCTTAAACTAGCCTTTAAATCTCACTCTTTAGCACAAATTACAGACATGCAGAAACATAGATACTTAACTGTCCAAATTCAATTGTTTTAGGGGTCGTTATAATAATATGTAGATGTATTTTAGTTGTAATCAGACTAAAATATTTTACTTAATTATCTAACTACTTTTATTAGTACATTATTTGCGTAAATAATCCAATGTATCTCTTTCTATACATACCAAATGATAAATCAATTAAATCTAAAATAAGAATCCTTGATAAGTAGTCCTTCCATTATTTATTGCCCCAGTTTTTACATAAAATCCAATTTTAATCCCCTCATTCCATTTTATATCGAAACCGTGTTAATATAAAAATTATTATAATGTCAATAGTTTTCATGGGTCACCGATCACAAGCCCTTAGTAGCTTAGTGTAGATCACCTTGCCCTCGGTGATATTATAAGCCATGAGCATAGTTCCGTGGATTAATCATTGCTTCCTGCTTCCTACTTATTGCTAGTAGTACAAACGATATTTCAATTTACGACCAAATGTTAATAGCTATAATAAGTCTTCACACATTACACATATCTGAGACGACCCGCGTAGCGGAGAGGTCAGTACCAGTTTGATACGATGTGAGTCTCTGGTTTGATTTTCGGCCAGATAGATATCTAAATATTGAGCTTAGATTTCTGTTCTGGATCGAGGTGTTTGTGTATTCGTTATTCATCGCATCTACAACGCAATAAAAATCCTAATGTGGCTCCTATGATATCCTAGCTATAAGTAAAGAAAACGTTATTAGTGTTACTTAAATAACAATCTCATAGTATTTATCGTTATCCCACTAAGACTATAAATTAAATCTTTTTAAGGAACAGATTATAATTAAACAGCTATTAGAGAGAGCAATTATCCTTGCAATCCTTTCGTAAGGGTTATAATTGATATGAACAATCGACATCGTGTGATAAAGTATTTACAGAATCCAGATCAAGGTCAGACCGCTGGAAATTATGGCCGCTCTGCACTCCCGACTGAGAGCTCTCGAGACCGAGTCGAAAATTAAGTGGCTCTCGACTTGTCATTTTTGGCGAACGTAAAATAGGCTAGCGTTGTTTTATACAATAACGTATAATCAAGTATGAGATGTATTTTACGTTTATTTGTACAAAGTTGTAGTAGAGAAAGTATAATATGTAAAAACCTTATGTAAAGCTACATATATAAGTATTGGCTTGGTCTACTCTAGTCCTTTATTACAGGCACAATGGCCTGTATTAAAATTTAACATAAGAAGGATCACTTTTCCATTTGCTATTACTGTTAGATATCTGTGTTTGATCTGGCTCTAAATTTCATAGTTATTGAAGAAAATTGTGGGGTACGTTGTTTCATTTTTACATGCTTGGCTAATGTGAAGTTTGATACGTCGAAATGATCGTAAGACAATAAATATTTTTGACATGATAATATCTTAAAATGCCGAACGCCGACTGCACTAACGATAAAGCTCAACTCATTATCACGTTCCCTCAGTATCACGTTCCGCCTAAGCCGAGTTAGCAAGGGAGAGCGCGGCAAAAGCGATAGAGAGGCACGATCGGCTTAATCGTTCGGCTCTCTTTCTAAGTATGCAGATTTTCATCAAAGTTTTTCTATGAGTTATCACATAAAGTAGTGATTGTAAGTGATTCATTTATTGTAAAACTTTTAGACCATGATATACATGTGTTATATTTAAATGTAATAATCGTTGGTGAATCGTAGTAGAGTAGTTATAAAAGAGTAGAGTAGTAGTAGTAGTAGTAGTAGTAGTAGAGTTTATAGTTACAGACAACCATTATTTTATTTATTTATGTATTTTTGTGACATATTACAAATCAGTATACTCACCGCTGTACACTAATACCTTAACAAAAAACTCAAATAAAATCCAATATTGTAGAGTAGCCATCACATGTAGAGACATACAGTCGGTCAATTAAAGAGCAATTCGCTATGCTTTCGAATAACTAAAGTTGCGTACTTCGAATAATATAAAGTTGCGAATGCAATTGTAATGATTATGATAACGAGACTAATTTAAAATGAGTTACGATTGAGAAGTTATTGGTACTTAGTTAACTAAATAGGCAGAACTAACTTAAGTTTATTGTATAAACTATTTATATAATTTGTCGATAATCTGTAGTTTAACGGTAGTTATCGTTAAGTTAACTATACAAATAATACAAAAATAAGTATCTGTCAATGTCAATATTGCCAGATATAGCAACTTTTTACTTAATCGGTAGGAGGTACTCGTCAAAAGTCTGGCCCTTTATTTCGATTTATTTCTGAAACGTCTGGTCCTATGTTAATACGACTTTCACTGACGTAAATAGCTGACGTTATACTAACTTAAGCTTACTTTTATTCCAAAAAACAGTAGGCACTACGCCAGTTTCGCAAGATTCGTAAGATTCTCTACAATCCTTTTGACCAACCCGACAACCGACACGACAAACCTGACGACACGACGACACGACAACACGACTTTTGACAACCCGACACGTCTCTTTCCACAACTGCAAGAGACTTCACAAAGTTGCTTTTTGAAAAAGGGATGAATACATGAAGTCATACATAAACCTGTTTCACGATAGGATAAGTCGGTTAACGGGGTTATCCAATCAGTTGAAACTTAATTGGATAGCCTCCTGTAACTGTAAATGGTTCCAATGTATTTCTGGTTCAGAACACTTGACCCAATAACCATTAAACTGGATTGCATCCAGCTCTATGCTCGATTTTAATGCTTATTTTATATATCGTAGGTAATTTTTAATGTATATTTTGAAGATGGTAGAACCTTTCGAATTTTAACCCAGGCAGGGCCAACGATAAATCTGTTTCTGATTCCCAACAGCAGTGTGAATTAGCAAGGGAGACATGCTAATCTGGGGCGCTTCAACTTAGTCCTCAAGAGTAGAAACGCATCGTTAGCCTACCTCAGGTAACACTGTGATGTAATCTGGAGTTGATTACAGATGTGCAAGGGTATCAACGGCCACTAAGCATCACTTGGGCCGCAAGCTTGAATGTTATATCAGTATAATCTAAAATATTTACTTTTTATTGGAAGGTGGTAAAACGAGTTTAAGCTTGAAGCTCATGCATTGCGTTGGAGGGTGTGGGTGAGGAACCCTTGTTAGTCCTCCGAAGCGGCTTAGAACGGCTTAGAACAGACTTTCTACCTGTAATTAACTTCAGGTAGAAAGTCTGTTCTAAGAGTGGATTGCAGATGTCCATAGACGGCAGTGCCCACTTACCTAGTGTAGAAGTATGGAATACGTTATTTCATCAGAAAAGCTGAATAAAAACTTCAAACATTTATTATCTTTTAATTGTATTTCTACATTTTCTTTGCTATAATATTTTTCAATAAAATATATTGAACCCAACAATAGTAGAATTTGCATGAATAACGAGTAGTATTCAGAATGATTGCGAGCGACGGCGTACTTGTTCAATGTGAATATTAACGAAGCGAATATAATAAAATATTCCAATTGCGGCAAATATTCTCATTTTTAAACGGCGTTGTCACCAAATATTAGAAGCTCTGTTTCCTATATTTTGAAGGTGGTAGAACTCTATGTAGTTTGACTCCGGCGGCACCACCGCCACACCTATTTCTGCCTTATAACGGCAGTTTTAAGCACTGCTGTGTTCTGGCTTGAAGGGTGTGGTCAGGGAGACAGACTAATCCGAGGCGTTCCATCTCTGTCCTCAGCGGTAGCAACGCATCTGTGGTCAACCCCAGGTATGACCAGATATGAGAAATGTCCATGGGCGGCAGTGACCACTTACCATAAGGTGGACTGGAAGCTCTGCATTTGCTACTTACATGTTATGAAAAGAACTCAAACTCTAGACGAAAACAAAGTCACCAATTATTCATTAACACTAATGATTCAACACAGAAATGAGTATGACAGTATAAGGAATAAAGGAACCAAGATGTAAGAAGATTTTTAGAAGGAATTAATCATCTTCAAATAAAATTATTAGGTAAGCATAATCAAATTGTACATTATATAGAACAATTGCCTGTTTACGGAATTTATTATAATTATACGGATCAAAATTTGTATTGCTGATCTATTTCGTATGAAATTTCGTATAAAACAGCTCAATGTACCCATGTAGTTATCTTTGAAGTTTACTATTGGGAGCATTGGGATGTGATAATCTCTTGAAAAGGGCTCGATCAAAGGGTTTAAATATACCTATCAAGCCTTCAGAATATCTTACATCAAACGTCTGGGTTATGTGTAAAGTAGGCAAAGTGGCATACTAGAACCATTTAATATATGAAGGTACTAGGTTTTGCCCGCAGCTTCGCTCGTGTTAATGTATACCTACTACTATATAAATAACTCTACTATATACTATACTATACTATACTACTATATAAATAATAATAATAATATTAAAACATAAGTTGGAATTCCTCGTGCAAGTGTCTTGCTTCACACCCTTCAAACCAAAACACATTATTATTTGAGATTGTTTTTATGAATAGATATTATGATGCTCATGGACTCGAAGCGAGAAGGGAAGAGAAGTATGTATTTACATATTTACTTCATTTTTTTTTAACAAAAGTAACCATCATGTTATTCTATAAACACTTATAATATAACATATCATATATTGAATTGTTGATATAACATATCATAGTAGGTACTCACGTCCAAAAGTATTTTTCTTTTATTTGACAGGGTAAATACTCACTGGAACAGGTTTTCGGAGATAGTAAAAATCCGGATTAAATCCGCGCTTCAACCTCGCCAAGGTAAGAGGATTACTATAAATGGAAAAATAATCAGAATACAGGGTGTAAGTATAATCTCAAATGTGATATGAATATTAGGTATAAATCTATTCTTATCAAATAAATGTATTCTTATCTATTTATTTCAAACAACAATTGTACATTTTATAGGAATAATTATTAGGAATAATTACGCTAAAATAAAATAAAAAACCAAAACAATCATAAAATTATAAATAAAATAATCTATTCTTGATTTTTTC
Organism: Urbanus proteus proteus; assembly: GCA_018251915.1. Classification (NCBI taxonomy): domain Eukaryota; kingdom Metazoa; phylum Arthropoda; class Insecta; order Lepidoptera; family Hesperiidae; genus Urbanus; species Urbanus proteus. The sequence continues at coordinate 5,340 of DWPV01004480.1, forward strand.
CAGTCTTGAACGAGAATTTTCATGCAGTCCAACTGCTTTTAAACCATAGTTTTAAACAGTAACCTACCTTTTCAAATTTGATGTATTCTATTTTTACAATGTCATCATTATTTATTAGGATTATTGAGAATATAGATAAGTACATACTGTACTTCCAAAAACCTTAGTAAAACAGTATCTACCTAGAAGGGTTCACAAATCGTCTTAAGGCAATTTCATTCACAGATTACTCAAATTTGATTAATTCATCTCGTAATGAAATGGAGTCAAGGTGACTGTCATTTACATAGTTATCGAGATATTAGAATTATAATTTAGATTTCACTCCCATTTCCATATTTGATGCTTTCGGAATTGATTCAATGATATAATATATGTAAACCCGTCATTCACGACCTTTAAAGTAAATTATAACCTTACGTGTATTAAGTACATTTAAAAAGACGTTTTCTACACTTATAGCCCCAAAGTAGGATTTTCGCCTGTGTCGTGGGTGCTATGGACACACAAAGACAAAAACACAAACACCCAGACCTAGCACAGAAATCTGAATTCATTCATTCTAAATCTAAATTGATCATTCAGATATCTGTCTGGCCGACAATCGAACCCGGGACCTACTGCATGCCAGAATGGTATGGTGACGGCTCCGCCACGAGGGTCGCCAAATTATACATCGTCATACCTTTATACAAACTTTTAATGCTGGTAGAGCACTATGAGGTTCGGCTATTGGACACCACCACCTACCATACCAGTTACCTTATCTACCATGTAACAGCAATGTTAAATAGAAAGAAAGAAAGAAAGAAAGAAAACTTTATTCCATGCACAATAAAATATAAATACAAGGCATAAATACTGTTTCTTTAGAGAGTGGTAAAACAGATTTTCATTTCAAGGTGTTCCAATTAAGTCTTCTCTACGACTTTAAACTTAGGGGGTTGATCACAGTTGTCCGTGGGCGAGTGTAATACTAATATTAATTTGGTAATTTTATTAATTAGTACCAAAAATTCTAAGCAACATTTTTAAATATCAAACATTTTTAAGCTGACGTTACGAACCTTTTATGAAGATATATGTATATAAAGGTAGGTAGTAGGTTGTAGGTACTATATTTTCTTTTTCTTCGACAACTTTAAGCCGAGTGAAAAGCTTACGTCGTAGTGCGCATTAAAAGTAAGAAGTGAAGTGATTTTCTCTTAAGAGATACAGTATAGGTATTCTGGAAAAGTCTTCGTATTTCGCTTACATTTTTAAAAGAAATACGAGTAAAATACTTTTATTTAACAGACATGGTGACGCTGTCCATATTTATTACTAGCTGATCCCCGCGGTTTCACCCGCGTTTAAAAAGTACAAAAGACTACATATTTAAACATTAATTTCATTCCGCTCTCCCACGACGGCACGCGCATGCGCGTGGAGCGCACACTAATGGACTTTTCAAAAATTAAAGTAACCTATATTACGCCTTAGACTTTCAGCTATCTTGCGGTGAAAGTCCCGTAAAAATCGGTCCAGCCGTTTAGAAAATTAGCTCAGCCAAACAGACAAACAGACAAAAAAAAACATTTAATTGCATTTTCGTTATAGGTGTCGTGTATACTTTTATATGCATTAAGTAACAAATATATTTTAAATAACAAACATAGATCATTTAATGTCAATTTTTTGTACAGACAAATCTCCAGTTAGCTTATCTCATTTTAAAAAGTGGATCGAATAACAGCCACAGACACTATAATTTCTAATATTTAGCTAAGCGGTTGTGGTTATGAGTTGATAAGTGAATCAGGTTCGTTTTATTTCATTTGAAACAGCCTGGTTTGAGGTAACCTCTGAAAATACGAAAAGGACAAGCGTGCATCTCCTTGATAAAGGAAAGGATTAACCTGAAATGACCCCGATTCTGAGCTAATTAATTTTATCTATAACCTTTAGACAACTTAGAAATATTTATTATAATGTTTGTGTTCAGAAAAATATATATTTCAGCCATTGAAGTTCGAGGATCGGATTATATCAATTACGTATCTTATGATAATGTATGCATAATTGTATATAAATCGAGTGCTATAATTTTCTTAACGGCTCAGCCTATTTCAATGAAATTATGTGTGACTAGTTTCATATTCTAACTTTCAAGATATGGTTACTTTTATAAATAATATTCTATTGTCAAGACTATTTTTTATAGAAATGTGTCAATTTGGGTCCAGAGGCCCAGGGCCGAATTTTCTATAATAGGCTTTAGCTACGTATTATTACATGTATTTATAATGTGCGCTATTTAACTCTGAAACTATAAGTCAATATAGTTTTCAATGAGAGTAAGTTGTCATAAAGTTTAGTTGGTTTATTGTAATAGTGATTTAGATATCTCTATCCAATTTAACCAGGTGCGAACGTGGGTCCCAGTGATCACAAATTGCCGCCGGCGCCCTCGCGGTCTCTCGCTAAACTATATTCATTTGTTCTTGTTTGCTATACTGTATTTGTTTACGCAAGTTCCGTTGTAGTACATTCAAATGGTTCAGATAAAACAATAATTTTGGGTAATTGAATTATTTTATCCAATTAATGGAATGGTTTACGGGTATTGAAGTTACTAAGTGAATTAAATTTGTTGTCTTGTGTAAAAAATATATGAAAAATAACAGTATATTTTTAGTTGAATTTACATAAAATAAAGGTTTTAACACTTTGTGTAGTGCCTATATGTATAGGCACTACACAAAGTGGTAAAACCTTTATTTTTAGCGTAAAGCAGAACTTGGGTTTTAAAAAAAGCTGCGAAAAGAGCTCTTCTTCAAAGCCGGCGATGCATTGGCGACTCCTCGTGTGTTGCGAATGTCCATAGGCGGCGGTGACTACTTTCTATCAGGGAACCCGTCTGGCTTATCGTTGGGTATAATTATAAAAAAATCTTGCGTTGGAAGATTTTTGGAAGTGTGTGGCGCGAAGTGTCTCTCGTTCTCGTCTCTCTGATTTACAAATAAGGTAAGGATTTTTCAGAACTTTTAACGCAACTGTGTTCGTTTTCAGGTTCGATTTCATTCCAATTTGGGATTAATGAGAGATTGGGATTGCCCATATACTGCACTGGCCACTTACCATCAGCATGCTTCAATAGTATGAAAATGCATTGGTGTGTAAACAAAAACGTTGAATATATTTAAATCAATTTTCAAACAATCCGTACTTATACTATACAATGATATAAATCGCACCGTTACCTAAGAATAATGTCGGGACGGGTGTGAGCGAGAATATCGGGCGTTAAGGTAAATTTACACAAGTCGGTAACAACCTAACTTATTAAGTCGTCACACGTCGCGCGCGTGTTAATGCGGAGCCGCGACTTATGACATTCCCTGAGTGCCGAATGCCGCGGAGTATTATCGTTGCAGCGTAGAATCTAATTGAGAAACATAATTGTTTCATTAAAAGTGATGGCCTAGTTTAAAATTATACCTCCAATAACATACCAGTTCGAATCGAAAGGAAATAATATTTTTCTATTTATTATCACTTGCTTAAAATGGAGAAGCGAAATATTGTGACGTAACTTACCTAAGTGTTCTGTGGAGAAAATAGTATGGAAGTCTACCAGTCCACACTTAGCTAGCAGTGGGACAAAATATATGTTAATGATAATATTTCTTTTATTTCTTTGAATTAATTTATATAACGCTGATTAGTGATTGTAAAATGCATTTTTATTAGACGCTATGCATGTAGGCGACTCTTCCCTTCTAAAGTTGGCTATTCAAATCATGTGATGGACAGTTGCAGTAATCGAGTTACATCCGAGAATTTGGGCCAGCCACTCTAATCTGATACTGTGAGGTCAGATAAACAAACACGAAACGATCAGATTTATATAGACCAAAACCACACTCGAATTAGGTCAGTAGAAAACTTTAAAGGCATAACTTTTCAGCTTTCAAATATGATGGCACATTTGCCAAACCTATTTGTGTCTTTTAGCAGCAGTGGTTAGCGCTGCATGTTCAGGTTTTAGGGAACGGCGAGACAGAATCATTTATATCGATGTGCTAAGAATATCAATTCGTCCCTGACCGGTTACAGATTGAAAGTGATAGAATAGAGAGAATAGAAGTGATAGAATTGAGAGAGTAGAATTCATAATATATTTACTTCGGTGTCTCCACCGGTTACTCTTTCGGTTCTCCTTCGGTTACTCCACCTGTTCTTGCTATATGAAATGAGTAATTATAGCTGCCGTATAGTGTTGCGATTTGAAGGGTAAGGGTAACGATGTCTAGTAACGCGAGGCCTTCCAACTTAATTTTCACGGGTAGTATCAAATTCATCTGTAGAACTTCATATAGATCAATCCTATTTGGGGTTATTGCAGATAGCAGTGACCACTTACCATCAAGTGGAATATATGCTCTATTGCTACTCCTTAAATCGGAAATAACATGAGTGACCTTTAGTGGTAAAATTATACATAAGTCAATACGAGACGATTTGTAAACAGTAATCTAATTTACTAACGAGAATAATTTTAATGCAATATACTTTAAACCTCTTTAAATTTCTCAGATAAGTTTTGAGCGTAGCACAGTTTGGTTAATTAGGCAATCTTATTTAGCGAGCGAACTGGCATCGAGTTGTGAAGTAAGTAGGGATAAAGAAAATGTAACTTAAATAAAGTAAAACGATATTTTGAGATGATTATTTTAAGGGTTACCTGCCTACTCTCGCACTACCTACCCACTATATAGGTGTTGATTTAATAAATAAATGTCCATGGTTAGCGGTTCAGTAAGGTAAGGTACGAATGTTAGGGTCCTGGGACAAGAATCCCAATTGCATCATCAAACAGATGCATTGTTACCCTTGAGGACTAAGTTGAAACGCCTCGGATTATTATGTCTCCCTTAGCACACCTTTGAAACGGAAACATAGCAGCGCTGAACACTGCTGTTATGAGGCAGAAATAGGTGTGACGGTAGTGATGCCGAATTAAAACCACAAAGGGCTCGACCACCCTTAAAATGTGTTACATTGTTAAATAACTCTTTTATATATTACGCTGTTCCGATGTTTTATAATAATAAAATAATTCTCGTGGAAATTAAAATATTCTGTTCCCTAATCGGTTCCACACATACTGTGAACAATTGTGGGACTTTAATTATAACTATTATGTAATTATTACCAGCGGGACATTGACCGCGATTAGTAATATTTGGCAAGTTATTCAAACAATGTTATCCCAATTTGTAATCATTAGGCAGTTAATAACTGAACAGGTATTCTGTTTAACTGGTTAATCAAATACCCATATATAATTGCTAAAGTTAACGTTATGTATATACGGTAAGCATAATACGATATATTTAAAGGTAGGACGGTTGCGGTTCGACTTTGGTCGCACTACAGTTACATCTATTTCTGCTTAATAATAACAGTGTTGAGCGTTGCTGGTTTAGCAAGGGGAGATCTCCCGCCAGGCTAGGCGATCATGCCCGGGGAGCAGCCGTGCTCCGACAGTCCCAGTTCGGAGCTTGTATATATGCAGCGTATTGAGGAATCTTTGATAGCGTGATTCAGAATACTCGTGGCGCCATCTCTTGACGAGTAGCGGGAAGTCGCCACACTTGGTTTTGGTTTGAAGTATTTGGTAAAGATACTTATTTATCCGAGGCGTTGAAACTTACTTCCCAAGAGTAGCGACACAACTGCGGTCAGCCTCTAGTAACATTATTATCTTATTTGGAGTTGATAACAGATGTCCAGTGGTGGCCGTTTACCATCGCGACTTTTATCAAAAAAATATCGCCCCTTATCAACGATTAACACAGTCATTACTCATAAACATTTAGGATTGAATTACATCAATACAATTTATAATCAACTTCTTAATTACTTATACTATTTATACCGAAACAGAATTAATAAAACATAGAACGAACTACAAAAAAACAATTCGAGATATTGCAAAAAGACCAAAAAATTAACGAACTTATTTATTACAAGAAGAGTTGGCAAGTTTATTCAGAGCGTGCAGTTGTGTCAGATTTACCGGAACTGGCGCTTAACACAATATTATGGAATGGCGCGACGTCAAGTTAGCATAACTCTGTTTAACTTTGCTCCGCGATACTGAAATTATAATAAATGTTGTTGAACGTTTCTTAGTTATATTTGTATAAATGGATATTGTTAAATGAATGATGCTTATTATTATTAAATGACTGAAGATTAAGAGATTATTAAATGACTGAAGTATTGACGTACCGAAATATTACTTAAATCATCAGAGAAGAAATGATTTAGCTTGCTGTTTTATAAATAGCCACTCAATCTGACTTATCTACTGATTGGTAATTTAAATTACTCACAAACATACCTGCAATAAAGTAAACATATTATTATTTAACCTATTAAAGTGACACCGTCTCAAATTGCGTAGTACGACTGTGTCAAAAAACGGTAAAGCGTGGTCTACTATTGTCTGCAACTACTTCTACTAATGTCTTTGCTATAAGACAAAATTCAAAGCCATTGGAAGTAATTATAGCGGTGAGTTTTAAGAAATTATGCGAATCAATTAGCTAAGTGTAAGATTTTTATCAAAGCATATTTAACATTTGACGACCCGGATAGCGCAATGGTTAACACGCTGGACCGCTAATCCGAGTGTCCCGGGTTCGAATCCCAGCGAGGCGGAAATTTGAATGATGAGTTTAAAATTTCCGATCTTGGTCTGGGTGTGTGTCCTTGTCTTATGTGTTGTCCATGGCACCCACGACACAGGGAATCCTAGTGTGGGGCTATGAGTGTAAAGCGTTATTTATTATTTATTTATTTATTATTAGACCAATTTGTTTTAACTATATTTTACAGGAAAATGTAATAAATTAACTGTTGCCTGCTACTTCTTACGCGCAATGTGTAGATATAAGCTTTGACCCCTTAGGGGTGGAATATCATAAATCATTTAGTCTTACTGTTAAGACTAATTTAGTTAAGGCTAGAACCTTGGAACTTGTTCAATTGATTAATTTTATCATGTAAGCCACGTACTGAGAGAGGATTTTTTGATATTTCACCCTTAAAGGGGTTAAATTGGTTAGAGTTTACAATGTTTTATATTCAAAACAGGGCGTACGAATGCTCGAATAACAGCTAGTCTAAAATAAAGAAAGACGGTAGGCAATCTCGATAATATTTCTTTATGTGCTTAGCTTCTTTATATTCGAGTAGTTCTGCTCGAACGTAACAGCAGCGCCTACACGGCTACTAAAGGGCTCAAATGTGTGCCGAAAAAGGGTAGTCCCTTTGTGAAAAAGCATTCTTTGCAACGCTAACATGACATTTTTCCCTAGCATTTTTAACGCATCGCTCTTCAAAGGGTAAAAGTCACAATACTCAAGACGTTTTGATTATTCGAATAGTGAACCCTGTTTTTTGTAAATGTTTTTTTGGGATATTTGTAGATAATAACATGCAGAATTTTTGCAAGTCAGAAACAAACAAATTATATTTATAAGTAGCTGATCCCCGCGGTTTCACCTGCGTTAAAGAAGTAAAAATGCATACGTATTTATACATAAGCGACTGCGGTCGCATGCGCGTGGATCCAGTCATTAAAAAAAATAAAGGAGCTTGAATTACGCCTTAGTTCTTCAGCTATCTTCCAGTGAAAGTCCCATCAAAATTGGTCCAGCTATTTTAAAGAATACCTCAAACAAACAGACAGATAGATAGACAAACAAAGTGACAACAATTTTATTTATTCAATTCAATTTCTTTATTTGAAAGAATAAGGTTACAATAATGTTCTTATAACAATTATCAATGTTCTCTTACTCTACCTTTATTTTTTTATTTATTTGTATAGATGTATAGATGCGTAGATTGATAGTATTCACCAAGTGCAGAAACCAGTGCATTTTAATTACTTTCTGCACCCTTGCTAGTAATTTGAGCCCGTCACGTCTACCTTCTCAAGTCACCCTTATGTATTGTGTTTCGAAAAATCCCCTCTTAGACTAAGGTTACGTTATTTAACTAGAATGTCTACAAGGGAGTGAAGTAGGTAAATGGAAATATCTAAATAGATACGTTCCTATTTGATGCTTATAAAAAAATACTTAAAACGCTTTCTACACTCGTAGCTCCACAGTAGGATTATCGCCTGTGTCGTGGGTGGCATGGTCACGCACATACACGAATACACAAAC
>DWPV01004481.1:0-13566 GCA_018251915.1 Urbanus proteus proteus
CTTACTAGTAAACACTTGCCTTTTGGCTTTTCTATAAAAAATATTTCGCAGTTAACTTGTGGGAGGTTCAATACAAGGAATCTTATCCTATATCCGTTCATCTTTAACCCATTATTGTCCCACTGCTGGGCACGGGTCTCCTCTCAGTGAGAGGGATTTTAGGCCTTAGTCCAGCGCGCGGGCCAAATGTGAATTGGTAGACTCCACACACCTTGTGAGAACTTTTTTTTAAGAACTCTCAAATGTGCAGGTTTCTTCACGATGTTTTCGTTCACCGTAAACCAAGTGATAATTAATTTCTATATCTGTTAGCTTGAATTACCTTTTTATTTAAATTTTTAAAAGTAAAAATAATAAAAGAACCCTTTGTGGTCCTTCTGAGGAGGAAACACTGCTACATCTATTTCTGCCTAATAACAAGAGTGTTAAGATATTTACTTGAGGCAGGGAAGTCAGACGGCCACTCAGAAATCCTTGTACCGACCTGGCAAAAAACTGATATTAAAAATGAAACCCTGGTACCAATGTTGCAACTACAAATTTTGAACACGAAAAAAAAAAATTGCCATCAACAGCAGGATTTACCACAACACAGCAACAACTCATTTTATACATATATAACCGGCCATCGTCAAATCTTGGTATTCTTGCCTACCAAGATAGTATTATCTCGGTACATTGTACGCTAGTCTAAAAAAGGCTAAAAACTGGTATGTATACCCAGAAATTGGTACGTCTGATGAGACCTCTTGACTTAAGGTACTCTAACATAGTCTTCCGAACTAGCTATAAATCCAGCCATTACTGACCTCAGGATTCACTGGGTTTGATTATATATTAGATGATGCCCGCGGTTTCACCCGTGTTAAAAAAGTAAAAAGTAATACATATAAAAACATTGGTAACACCCCACTCTCCAGCGACGGCAGCTGCAAGCACGTCACCAAAGTAGCCTATATGTTATTCCGGAACATAATCTATCTCTGTACCAAATTTCATCCAGATCCGTTAAGCTGTTGTAAAGTTATAACGTAACAAACATCCATCCATACATCCTCACAAACTTTCAACTTTATAACATTAGTAAGATTCTAGAGCCAGCAATTGCAACTTATCGTTATTATCTGCAATCTCATTTGCTATGTAAATAGTATAAAACAAAAGTTATGGTATATTTTTTATTCTGCAGGTGTTGCACAGAGTCACAGCAACTTGTTCATGACGAGGAAACAGCGCATGCCAGGAGCCAGAGAGGGCCAGGTCTACACATATCCTTCACAAAGGTTTGTTTAATATCATATTACACTTAAAACAGATTGCCTTCACACCTACAAATTTATGTACCAATAATATCTTTTAGAGGGTCGGCTGTCAAAATTTGTCCTGAAAAAAGACCTAAATGATGTCGCTCAATCCTACGTACATACAGGGTGAATAATTCATGTGTGCGTGGATGAGGAAATGTTTTTTCTTAAAAATGAACCCTTTCCTTTACTTTGATAGGTATAGTTAGTTTTCAGAATTTGATCCTTATAAGCAACACTATCAGTCGGTGTGATTTTTTTTTCAAAATGAACTTGTTCGATTCTTGCCTAGCTAAATAACATTTTTGAAAAACTAATTATGCTGTTTTAGTTTTTATCAAATCGTATGTCCTTTCAGCATTTTCCTGATTGAGAGGCCAAATTCCAACCATTAGTCGCCCTGTGTATGTTGTTGTTTTAATAGACCTAAATCAGAGAATGTTAGACCCCTGATTGAGAGGCCAAATTCCAACCACTAGGCTATCAATGCTACCTATGCCATACCAATATCTAATTTACACCACAGATGGCGCAAAGCCCGACGTCCGTACCTCACGATGTCGTCGTCGCGGTGGGGCTGGAGCGCGCTGGACGCGGCGGACGCGGCCGGCGAGGGGGAGAACAGCTCCGGCGTGCCCGACGCTCTGGTCGGTGAAGACAGCCGAGATGGCTCGCAGACTGCTGCCAAGGATGATCCGAAGGTAATGCTAGGGGTTTTATATGGTCCATTTACTCCTTTACCTCCATCTCCTTTTACCTCCTTTTGCCCTTGTTTTTTTTGCCCTACTGGGTAAAGGTCTGTTCTTATAATAAGTAGATTCACTTTGTAGGTAAAGTTTCATAATGTTCTGATATTATTAAACTTACTTATGTAATTATATATTTATTATATATGTAATTCACAAAATTTTTATTCATAAGTGACTGAAAATTAGAGGGGTGTTTTAGACCTTAATGACACATTCAAGTATTGAATTTAAAATTGTTTGGTTACATAATAGAACAATAATGGATTGTTGATGTAAGACATCCCACCACAAGGACAATAATTTACTATTGATGAAATTAATCAACAATTTTTAATTAAATGCCAAGGGTCATTGATGATGTTAATTCTCTATTTATTTACATCAAGTTAATAAGTTTTGTATTTAAGTAACCATTTACTTAATATTTGAACCGTCAACACTATTTCACCAACAAACAAAATATCTTTTCCAGGAGTGGTTCTACGACGAGCTGGCGATAGAGGAGATGGAGACGGGCGAGGAGCCCGACCCGGAGTCCGACGAGGACTACTACGACGACACGTACGCGAACAGGCGCAAGCGGCGGGGGGCGGCGCCCGCGGGGCCGGGCTCGCGCGGCGGCCGCACGAGGAAGTCCCAGCCGGACGACACGCCCGCTAAGAGGGGGAGGGCGGTGAGTGTGCAAGGTCCTTTGTTTACTAGTGAGGTGACGCAATTGGAAGATAGTCTGGCGAAATCGGCGGAACGTTCGCCTGAAGAAATCGAAGCTGTATGATACGCCCACCAAGGGGGGAAGAGCTGTGAGCGTACATAATACTTTATTTACTAGAGTTATGGGGTGGGTTATGCTTTATATTAGTATATAAGTGAAGCAGCGAGAAAGTAGTACCTCAACAAAATGTATGAGAACAGTTAGTGCACATAAAGAAAAGCGCAACTGGCTGATACGTCCGATCTTCAGGGCGGGGCATTGAATGTAGGCAATGCTTTCCTTCTATGCAACATTTAAATACTTGACATGTACAGTCAAATTAACGTAATTGCGCCTATGTATGAAAACAACATAATCAAGTGTGTTTTATTGAAATGAACAACATTTATATAAAACGAGGTGAAATAGGGAGCCATTAGCAATCAATAAATATCATTATTGTTTGTAATAAAAATTCACTTATTTCAGGGTCGAGGTCGCAAAAGAGCAGGACAAGGCACACTACCGTACGAGGTCCCCGGTGACAGCGAGAAGCCGTTTGGATGCGAACGTAAGTCCTCCAGGAGGAGACACTAGTCTCCGAGCCTTACTTATCAACTGGGCCTTAATTGTCAACCAAGCCTTATTTATCAACTGGGCCTTATTTGTCAACTAAGCCTTATGATCAACCGGGCCTTATTTGTCAACTTGTTATATTGATTGGGCCGTATTTATCAACAAATTTATTTATTCAATTGGTCTTATTCATCCAACAACTTCGTCAGATTATTTGTGTAACAATTTTAGATTTTATTTGTTTTGTCTTTGATGGTTGTGAGGTGCCAAGTGAAAAGCTTGAATTGTAATTACGTGACTATATAAAAGGAGAAGATTATCTATTTTCATGTATTTAATGGTTAATGGCGGAATGACAAATATTTTTGGGTTTAAACTCTTTTGTGGGGTCGTCATTTTTGTATTGTTGATACTTTTATTCAAAAAATCCACAAACGCGATTATTATTATACATATTATTTATTATTACTATCATTATTGGGTTGTAAAGAGAAATTGCTTTTTGAAAATTACTTTCTGCTTGGCAGCTTACGTCATAATCTCAATTATTCAATTTGTGATCAAAAATGTTAGTATATTATCCAAAATGCATATATGTTATTTCCGTACCAGGCATGAATAAGTTGACAAGTCGAAAATGGTAATTTTTGGACAACCATTTTAAACTTTGAGTTTTCTCTGTAAATCATTATTTTATGTTTTTAAACACTTTTTTATTACAATATTATTATGTTAGTTGGAATTTTTCGATAACATAAGCATATATTTTATTTAATTTACTATATTTGAATAGACCTAATGTTGGATAAAAAAAAATGCAAGTCGACTTATCAATGTATTCACGCTCGGTACAGATTTATTCGTATTATTTCCATAACACAATTTTGTTTGTGAAGCATATCTCTTATGAATTGTTTGGTAATTAATGTCACCTTCAATTATGTATCAATTTCCTTCAAATCAAAGTGCATTAAAGAGTCTACGAATCTTATGAGAATTATATAAGGCTTATCACGTAAGGGCCTTATTAGTAACACATAGGGTTGCATACCAGTTTATCCCATCGTTATGAAGTCGGTTTGTTTGTCCATGTTGTGTGTTTCAACCAAATGGGACTCCACCCAAGAGTGAATAGGCTTCTTCTAGGCAAGCGTGCTACATTCTGGGCTGCATCTCACTCTACAAGTAAGATCGCAGCCAAACATAAGCCTATTGTGAAATAAAAAAAAATAAAAAAACCCTTTTAGAATGTTTAATCGAATTATTGGTCTGACGTTAAGTCTTTTATGTAGTTGATATTTAAAATAGTAGAAGGTATGGACTATGATTTCCCGTCGTCACAAATTTTGCAATTTAATAATTGATCCTTGATTATAGTCGTAAGAGCCGATATTACTGTCTATATCATCATCATCATTGTCAACCCATTATTGTCCCACTGCTGGGCACGGGTCTCCTCTCAGTGACAAGGATTTTATGCTTTAGTTTACTGTGCTGGCTCAATGCGAATTGATAGACTTCACACACCTTTGAGAACTTTTTTTTTAAGAACTCAGATATGCGGGTTTCCTCACAATGTTTTTCTTCACCGTAAAGCAAGTGATACCTAATTAATTTCTGACTTATACTATAGATAGATTAGAATCTATCTTTATACTCTTCTTGAAGTTTATGGACCAGTTTCTAAACTTGTAAAGACAGACTTTTTGTAGACATAGCTATTTTAAAATTATGATAATTTGAAAATCACACATTATAAATTTATTTGTTAGCATGGGTGGAGTCCTATATTCCTTAATTTTTAAACAATATATAGACCATATCAAGAGCTTATGTGCGTTATGTTTTTACGTCTCTCGGATGTGCAATACGAATGTTTTTTGAAACGTGTATCTATTCACAAAAACCATAGTTTTTTGCTCAATAATCACTATAGGGATTTGAACACCAGTTTTAAAAGTGCATGTGAATCTAAAATTTATATAAAAAAGTAGTCCTCGCATTAAAATTGTATCCTGAACTAGAAACGCTAGGTTATTCTTTAGAGAGAGATTTGAAAGATATTTTTAAAACGGCACTGTATATAAATTTTACACACGAATCGATAAGGGAGCTAGATTGTTAAAAATGTTTCTGATTTTAGATTCACCTGCATGTGGTGACCGTACGCCTTAGTAACGGTACTGTTTAAGAAGAAAGTTTAAATGCAAATTATTCAATATTGCGCTTTAGAGTTACAATATTGCCGAATATTGAGTTTAACGACCGGCAATATCAATATGGACAATTTTGATCGCAAAGTCAGTTATTCCTGTAACTGAACTACAATTGCCGTTGGTCATATTGATATTGCCGTATATTAATATTGGGCAATATGACTCTCAAGCACAATATCGAATAATTTGTATTAAAAATTCTTTTATACGTACCGTTATAGAAACTATATCACTTACGTAAGCAATACATACCTTTTATATGATATAATTATTACATAGTGCAGGGAATCGGTACGGAAGTTAGTGAAATGGCGTTAGTAGCGGGGCTTACGTTTGAGAATTAGTAGCGTTTAATCGTATACAAAGTTTCTCGTTTAACGTTTGTTATACGATTGATTGCTACTTGCTATTAGTGTCCCACTGAAATTTCCTTTGGCCAAAGCCCCATGCGTGTTCTTATCAGAGGATTTCGGCCGAAATTGAACAAAATTCAGTCATTATTTAGAGTTTTGAAAGAATGAGTTGAAGAAAATGAGAGAAGTTTTTTTATTACAATACAAATCAGATAAAGATCATTCGCTATTTTTGCCAAAAATTTGACTGGTTTTGGCCGAAGCGATTCTTCAGTGGGGCTACGCTGGTTATATTTACAAAGAGCTATAGGAGAATATTTGCTATATAAAGGCAAGCGTCATAGAAAATGTTACAGGAGCCTGATTTAGAGAAATTTTCGCCCGTAAGAATGGATTAGTAGAATGATATAGTAAAGAATTTGGATTAGAATAATTATATGCTGGTAACACAACTCGGATTTTTATTAAATTAATTAAACTGTTAAGAATATTGGAATAAAAATTTTGCAAAAAAAATTAGATAGGATTTAAACAATGTAATAGAGGATTTTTTGGGAATAGATTCTTTGTATTTTCACATAATTAATTAACTTAAATGAATACTTTAAAACACCAAAATAGAACGAAACAGAAAGAGCCATGGAAAAAAATTGTTTCAAATATTTTCATTTAAACGAAGTATTTTTTTTAGTATGTAATTATATTTGATTTTTTATTTTTTATAACTCCGAGTTGTGTTTGCCGCAATAGAGGCAATGAATTATAGATGGTGTGACGAGTCGCGAACATGCCTTTAATCGTTGTGTATGTCTGTACGTACGTGTATAATATTAGTTAGTAAGAATCTCAAGGAATATTCAACAACTTATTGATTAATTGATAGATTTTAGACAATTTAGGTGATGGATTCTAATGGGGGTTACACATGGTGTTGCAAATTGGCACGCATGCATGAAGTGCATCGTATAGGTATCATTTATACTTGTGCAAGCTTGATAAATAATAACATTATTGATCCAGCGAACGTATGCGCTCTACCCGTTGAACGCGAGATATAAAAGAAAATGACAAGAAAACTTAAACCAAGCATGCTTTTTAAAAACATACAATACGTCAACCGTTGACAATTGGAATCTGAAATAAGCTTGTCGAGTATAATCCATAGGGAGTTGAGTATGATTGTGCATACATTCTTGTCCATGCATGCTTGTCAACATTACAGTCCCGTGTGTAGCCGCCTTAAGACCCGACTGATGCATGCAATGATGGCGATTTTCTAATATTTTTAACGTCCTACGCTTCTCATGATCGTTTAAAATTTTCCTAGCAAATTATCGGAACGCATTTAATTAGGACCATTTTCGAAATTACGCACTGATTTACGTACGAACGTGTGCGTGCCGCGTACGCGTCCGTTTTGAATGTGTGTGTCAAAACTTTGTCCAAAAAATATCCGTTGTGTTCTATTTATTATCTATTATCTATTATGTATATTACTACTAAAATTAGCTTCTTATTATATTTTAGGAATTTTTAAATAGTGTTCAATGTTAATTAGTTATTTCATTGTAGTTGTAAATCGCGTTATGCGGCAGTTTTAATGTAACTCCAATTTTGATTTTATACAATGATGTAATGTAATAGTTACAGTTTTTTGTGTAGTTATTAAACAGTTATGGTTTTCGATCATAGCGAGGGTTGGGAGGGTTAATATTATCATGTCGAATACGTTGGTGGCGCTAGTAACCACATAGATTGATAACTACCCTCACCATTATTGTGCTTTTTGAAACCAATTTTAACTAACAGCTTAGACAGTTGTACAGCGCTCTAAGATGCTGCTTTACAGAAAACTACGATATAAAAATCAGTTATAAACTCATTTTAAACTGGAATTTTAAAGCAACATCAAAAAAAATAAGAAGTTCGTAAAGTTGCATTTTAGAACACCTGTGCCTATTGGATTTTTGTGTTCTAGGACTAGTTTTGTGCATTGTTGAGACACTTATTGTACTATCCATTAACTATAATTTTTAGTGTTTTAAAATCTTTATCTATTAAGTGGTCAGTTGCTAAGTGTTTTATCATTTTATTTATTGTTTGTGCTACCCGGTCGTTATTTAGCACATAGCTATTTAAGATTGGTGTAAATGAGTGGAATAAGGCTGAAACATGTGCGAGTCATAGAAGTGTAAAGAATCGTGTCACTGATTTTACGGGACTGGAGTCATATAAGTCCTAATACTGGCCTCTACTCTCTTAAAAACTAAGGAATCGGATGTATTATTTATGCGAAATGATATCAGTTTGGTGCCTAATGGATTGGTCAGCTATTAGAACTTTTCTGTTCTTCGCAAATGATTTATATGTAACATGTAATTCACCACAACGATCAAAAGATCACATATGGTCCACCAATCCAGCCAGTGACATACATAGCGTTACGGAAGCTATGTGCCATAATAACGGCCGGATACATATTGGCCTTTACCTATAAGTGTTCCAATATCGTAGTTATTATTAATATGCTAACCTTACCCTTCTATTCACGGTGAGATAACGAAAGAGTTTGTGTCAATTACATAACTAAAGTTCAAAGTTTTCGCGTTAAGACGTCCGGGGACGTCGGGGAATGTTCGAAACACCAAGTAAATTTAGTGAAGAGAAATAGCTATAATACCACTGCCACAATTTGTACAGATTGTTTGGGCGTGTGTAGCGTGTACTCGGGTTTTTGATTCGATTTACAATTTGACGTTTAAATGCGACTTTAAAATGAACGAGACGTAATTTTACGTCGCTTGCACTTGTCTGGTTATAATGCCTGTGATGCAAAAATAAACTAAATTGTAATTAATCTGACAACGTTGATAAATCGATATAAATAATTCGTGTCAATTTTCAATCGTGTTTTAGTAAATCGTTTACGAGTAATACAATTAGTAATAATAAAAAAATCGACGTGAAATGATCCCGTACATTTGAACGAAAATCAAATTTCAACGATTTTAATCGATTTTACCGCAACTGATTAAATTTTGATGATATTTTCATCAAAATATGGATATACATGACCAGTAAATGTCACAGTTGTTTTTCAAATTAGAAATTCGAGTACAGCACTGTTATTTATAATAATTTTTGTGTAGGTTAGCTTTAGACATATTTTATTGTTATCAAAGCATTGAAATGGATACTAAATCATCACTTCGAGAATAAAAATAGTAACCTTACAATATAACTTACTTGATAATACACTTTTACAATAGAATACTTTGTAGACTTCAGCGTAGACTGAGAATCAATGAATTTTGAACTGTAGTTTTATTGTAATACATTGATATTGAGTGATGATTTAGTGTTAGTTTCAGTGCTTGTTGTACCCTCTTAGCGCATATTACGGGTGATCTGAGTTGATGAAAATTAAACTGAAAATTAAGTGTATTGTCCACGAAAATTCATTAGTCTCAAAATTGGCCAACCATTATGTTAATGTTATTGGCTATGTAGCTGATGGCGAATATTAATTAATTAAAAGTTAAAAAAAAGTTTGCATTAACTCCCTACGTAATAAAACGGAATATTTTCATAGATTACATTTTAGATAATTATTATATTTAATAAAAAAGATCTACACAGCTGTTCTGTCGTGGACGTCTCGCTTTAATATACATTGGAGTATATTAGCTTTAGTAAAATTTGCGACATTTTCTTAACTCAAACTCGGATCACTCGTACACCTAGACCATACTATCTATCATTATTCTAAAGAATTCTTATGAAATAATCACATTTTTTATCACAATTATTACTATATATCTGAGCACTGATTGGTTTTGAATGTGTATGACTCATGTGTCTGTGATAGTTCTATTTATTTCACTTCTCGTAATAGTAAATAGGGAATTCGTCGTGTAATTTCTTCCAGCAATGACTAAAGTTTTATGTAGGCACTAGCCATCTGTGCCAAATTCGTTTTCGTCTTTATGAAATACAGGATAACTACTAAAAGCACTTAGCTTTTAAGGTTCATAAAAAGGCTAAAAGAGCTTGTTCAAAGTTCGTGCTGTATTTGCGATGATTCTTCTAATGATGCCAAAAGTAGGCGACGGTACCATTTCTTGATTCGCTCAAGTATGGTATGTCTTGTTCATGTGATATGCTGTCGCATGCAGGTACGCACGAACATAACATTTGTGCATGTAAAATCCATGCAATAGGCTTTATCCAAAAGCCATGCCATATGGCTTTATCTAAAAGCGGGAATGTCTGTTCTCTTTACCGTTAATTCGTCTTGAATACGTACGGTTCCTTCAAGTTGTTTGATGTTCAAATTTTAAATCAGATGAAATATTAAATAATCCATGAATTGACTTTATTTTTATAAAATTATAATCAAAAATATAGGTAATAATAACATGCTCGATTGTGAAACACTATTCTGCGTTGTCTAGGGTGAAAATTGTGTTCTAAATAAGTGCTTTGAATATTTTGATATGAGTTGAAAAGTGTTGCTGAATGTTGAAATACGATTGGCTTATTCAAAAAGAGTGTGAATTCAATTTTGAGGACACGATTGCGAGTAGTGACTGATACACAAATTAATTATATTAATGTATGTATGATTGATAACGGCTGTCTATTTTTAACGGTTAATATTTCTATGTGCAATTCTGCATATTGCATAACTATATGGTTCGGGCATGTGAAAATTTTGCAATCGCCTATTTAATGTAAAATCTTCTCGGAAATTCTGTTGTATTCGCAATATGATGGCTTTATATCCAAATTGCAATATGATGACTTATGTCCATATTGCATATGATATTCATGTTCATATTACCAACCGTATTTCGATATTCTAGAAATTCGGCAAATGAGTGTTTTGAAATTTTATATTCGGTCAGAGGAAAGTAAGTCTTCCATTACATTACAATTAATTCGGATGTCGGTAACGAAAAGGGAAATATTTGAAAGGTTGTTTATATTTATTAATTATTGTATTTATTACTTTGAATTTTGAAATGTAATACAGGCATCGCAATAGATGAAATTATTCAAAATTATTATGCAGTTTTTATGTGAAATGTAATAGAGTTTCCGATCTTCTGAACATAGTTTGTATCCCTGATTGCATAATAAATGAAGTAACAGAATTATTTAAAAATGTAATAATGTATAAAAATAGATTTATCTGAAAATAATATACTGTGCTCTAGAAGATCGAACTCGCATTTAGACACCCTGTATAAGGAAGGGATTTTGTGTTAATATGTCTTTATGTCCGTATCAACACATTTAAGGTCTGATATTTTTGTTTTGAAAATGGAATTTTGTTCACCACAGATAATGTGCACGCAACGAACATGAATAAAATTTTAGTCATTGTATTTTAATTAATATGTTAATTGATATATTTGGCTAACGGTAATCATTATTTATTGTATTTACGGTGAAGCAGTGAAGTATTAGGGAACTTGATGTTATTCTTATGGTGGATTTTCTAGCGATAGGGCCTACTGGTGATCTTGTGAACTTTTATATACAGGACGATTCACAATTTAAAAAGTCGAAAAAAAATAAATTGGCTATTAATCATTTATGTTGCATTTTTTTTAAATAAATGTTAAATTTACTTTTTTTAATAATGTTCGTCGCCGTCGTTAATCCTCGCTAGAAAATACACCATTCGATCCAAACTATTAATAGCACCCAAAGATTGTTATGAATTTATACAAAAATATTTATGTTGAATAAGAAATAAAACTATCCAATGTAATATTGTTCTTTTTTGTGCACATAAATATGTTTTGATTGGACTTTCAATGTTGGATCTTGTATTTTTTTTGTTCATTTGTTATATTTTAATGGGTACAAATAGGCAACTGTAATATCGGGTATGATAAATGTGTGTTGTGTTAAATATTGTTAATGTTAAAAATGGTTTATGATTTTATTACATTTAAATTGTTGCATATTAAAAAAAATAGAAATAAGTTGTGATTATAAAGAAGTGTGAATAAAGTCGTATCTAGTAAAAGTAGCGGATCTTACCCGCTACTTTTTAAATTGTGAAATTGTATAATGTTAATAAAGATATAGAGGCCGTTGCTTGACGCATATTTTTTAAAGCGCCGCGATTATTTCAACATATTTTTTAGGATTGTTTTACAATAATGATGTTAAAAATATTAGTATAATGTTACATTTTTGCTAATATTTTTTAATATCGTTATTAACGTTAATGTCTACCACTGCTACTTTGTTGTATCCTGATAAAACAGTTGTCTACTTGTCCCCGCCCAGCGATATCGGATGTTATGTGAATTACCCGAGGCCAGATCCACTGATTTGAAGTCATCAATCAAACGAACCCCCCGGAGCCTGCGTCTTCTAGAACTGAACATAGACCAATCACGACGGGCCGTCAGACATACGATGTATATGAACGCTTCGATCTAAATACAACCTTATAAGAAAAATAGGGACGAAATACAAATTAATTACTATTAATATGTTAATATGGCATATAGGGAATGAGGAATGTAGATTTATATCATTCATTTTCTATAGTTCATTCTATCGTTCATTCTCTCTAAATGTTGTATTAAATGAATAGCATTTAAAAATCGATACTGACAATGTAATTATTTTAGTAGTGATGACGTCATCATTTACTGTCGATAAATCGATATAATTCGATTTGTTTATGATTCTCGATATGCCATATTAACGATTAATAAATAGGTTAGATTAGGACATAAATTCCAAAGTTTATCGACAATTTAAACTCGTCATAAGGTTGTTCAGAAGCGTTCGTATATATCGTTTTTTTTGCTAACCAAGGTATTGATTGATGACGGATAATTATTGGATGGCAGCGTGCAACAGTTTGTTCAGATAGCCGTCGTGGTGCCTCCTCTATGCTCTGTTCTGATGACGTAGGCCTCCAACCTCCCCATTGTTTTTATGTATGAACGATACACGATCGATAGTTTGGATGGTGATAAACAGGCAGGCAGGAGGCACCACGCACGGTGAGTACAGGTTTTTGGTGTATTTTGTTGTTTTATAGAGTTATACAGGGTGTTACATTTAAATGACAAAGACTGACTGGCTGAAAAAATGGCTATAGAATCTTAAGATGAGTATCAGAACTTTAATTTATTGCTGTTCCGATTAGATTCTTAAGAAGAATACCAGAACTTTAATTAATTCCTGTTCCGATATGTATGACCTGAGATATATCAATAACATATATATTAACGACTTTTTACATTAAAATGTATTAGTATACTTATTTATTTAATGTATATTTCAGTGTACATGACGCAACGTCATTGATAACGTTATTATAGCTCAAAATGCGTCTATGATCAATTTAACACGTCTGACATAGTCAGTGTGCGTTGTAAACTACAAACTGCGTTCAGCGTCATGCGAATTCAAACCAAAACGAAACGAACATCCTGTATAATTCTCCCGTCATTTTACAATAAACGTGTGTGTGTGTATTCCACGTCTGACAAGTATACGTATGTGACAGTGTGCGGCGCGAAGTACAAAACACGCCCCGGTCTAACGTACCACTACACGCACACGCACAAGGAGCCGGCGGCGGGCGCGAGCGCGGCGGCCGGCAGCGACGGCGACTCGCGCGACAGCCGCGCGGCTCAC
>DWPV01004482.1:0-13561 GCA_018251915.1 Urbanus proteus proteus
TTTTCGTGTATGGGCCCCTTTTGAACGTGGGCCCCTAGGCAATTGCCTACTTTGCCTTATGGTTAATCCGGCTATGGCTCTAGTATATTCCAGTTTGAGATGTACATATCTAATACAAGCCACACTCATACGAGACGTTCCAGTTTAGCATTAGTAGCATGTCAGTACTTTGGACTAACAAATAGAAATAAATTTGTGTGCAAATCGAACAATAAATCATCGTAATATTAACGCGATAATTCCAATAGAAAGACAAAGCAGGAATTATTCATACGATGATAAGTGAAGGATCTTCATATACGTCAAGGATCCCTTCGATTGATTTATTGTCTCCGTAATAATAGAGATGGGCGGGTTTGTCACGAAAACCTCACGAAGATTTATTATAAGGACCGAGTTCGTCTGCAGATAAAATTTATTGAGGATCACAGATGCCTTTGAGGAGTAAGGAAAGTTGAGGTAATCACACTTTACATACCTAAGTAATGTATTGCAGTACCAACACTGCTGTTGGGTCTTGCTCTATAGTTTGAATTCGGAGGCTATCGGTACAGTTATTTATACCTAATAAGAGCAGTGGTTTTGAAGTGACTTCGGAGGCTACCGCTACGGTTATTTCTACCTAATAAAAGCAGTGATTAGTGATTTTGAAGGTTGTAGAACCATTGTGGTTCGACTGTAGCGACACCACCGCCACACCTATTTCTTCCTTATAACGGCATTGTTAAGCGTTACTGTGTTCTGGTTTGAAAGAGAAACTCCACCATGGTACTCGATTGTAGATTGGTTTAAATTATCAGTAAGACTTTCAGGGCGATTTCACATTAATATAAGATTCCATGTTATGTTTTCAGTCACAATAATTCGTAAAATCAGAAATATCTGAATTGAACCATTAGACTACATTATTACATTCTCATTGTTTCTGATTATAGTCACGTATTTATAGCTAATCCCAAAATAAACATTGAAAGGGACGAAATAAACGTTTTTGTAATAATCCTATAGCGCAATGCGTATATGTCCCCGTAATAAATTTATAAGACGATATTTTATTACTGTAGATTTCCGGTGGTAGAATCCGGTATTTATTCAATCGTAATATAATACACCACATTACACATATTCTCCTTTTCCGTACACGCGACGAATATAAACTGCTTTAGTAGATAGTGCGAAATGGTTGAACTTTTTATAAAATTAATAACTTTTTCCTTTGTTTACTTACACGGCGATGTACGGCTCATTTACCTATGTCCTCATGAATAGTAACATATCTTTGATTATCATATTTTATTTATTGCTTCGAAATTGCTTCGCTTGCAAACGAGCATGCAGTCAATCTGATGACCACTGCCGCCCATGAACATCCATAGGTAATAAACCCCAGATAAGATCAAGTCCTACCTAAGGTTGAGTTAGATGTGATAGTCCCCCGATTCCTCTGGTGTTGCAAATGTCCATAGGCGGCGGTGACTACTTTCCATCAGGAAGCCCGTCTGCCTTATCGTTAGGTATATATAAAAAAAAGTCAGGCACAAATATTATAGAACCTTTTTTTCCTTTTTTATTATAAGACTAGCTGATCCCCGCGGTTTCATCCGCGTGAAAAAGTAAATAGGAATACATATATCTAAACATACATTACATACATTAGACCTTCAGCTATTCTCCAGTGAAAGTTCCGTCAAAATCGGTCCAGCCGCTTAGAACGTTACCTCAGCCAAACAGACAGACAGACAATTTTTTTAAATTGCATTTTCGTTATAGGTATCATGTATACTTTCATATGCCTCGAGTAAAGAGTAAATTTTGAAATCACAACAGACACTTCAATTTTATTTATTTGTATAGAAAAGTTTTACTTCGTCAGCCGAGTATAAATCAGCTCATTTTAACCTACATTAATTAAATTTTATCTCCAAATAGATACTTTGTTATACAAGGCTACTAAAACAGACAAGACGCCAACCAAAACTGAATAAACTTACCGCCATAGTGATTCAGCTGCACAATGTTATTTATACGTAAGAAAGTTGGCCCCCATAAATTACGTGCCGACCGAGTAAGTTGGTGTAATAAATCTATGCGCCGCCAACAGTCGCATCCGTGACAAATCCTGCCCACTCTTTAATAAACGGACTATATTTTAGGGGATTAATTCAATTTCTTTTTAAATGCCTACATGATAACAGTCACAAAGAGTAATAAAAGTAACAAAGACACAAACCAAGCTAATTGACGTACCTATTTGTAAAAATATTCAATTTTTGTAATAATATTGTAAATATAAAAATCATTCAAATATTCATCAGTCAAATATTGTAATCTATGATTATTGATATTGACGAGTCCCGGTATTAGTTAAAGAATGACGTCTCTGGGCATAAATTGCCTATATAAGCTGTTAATATAACTTGCGTGCACCAGGCAGATTGCAAAATTTCAAATATGACGTAGATTCAATGATCATAATTATTAATAATCAATATATCAATAATCATAATAATCAGAAATCGATGAACCTTTTTGGAGACTAACTATAGTCCTTTTAGGAAGATCTCTTATTCGCCATCAACTTTCGCTGGATCATACGAAATCTTTGATCTGCTGTTGGCAAGCACCATATTTTATTCCAATCGCATTCAACTATTTATAAAATACATATAAAATATTAATCTACAGTAGTCACAAGTGTATACAACATATAAAGTATTCCTACAGTTAGTACAGTACTTTTCCAACGATTTACCGAGCGGCAGTAGCGATCGCCGTTTCCGCTAATGGCTTCTAAACTTCACTCCGTGTCGGAGATTAACGAGGGGAAAAAGTTTATAAGAAGGTCCGATGTCAGCTCACAACTCCCACTCACTACTTCTGTTCGATATAACATAACAATTTGTAATAACAAATAAATGCAATAAATCAGTATTGCTTTAGATATATGTGATTGAAGTTTGAGTAACTGGTTTTCAAGAGGAATTTGAGTATCCATAAGTGATCAGAGTGGTAGTTATTATATTCGGTTCTTGTTCTATGTCATGAATATAACTTTTCGAATTTGCCGTTTGGAGCATTAAATAGCAGTACTCATTCTCTTAGTGGAGGGAAAAACCTATAGAGGAAGGAAGTGTTCTGCAGTGGATATCATAGTACTAGCATGTTCAATGACCCTATAAGTAACTAAATCAATCGTTTATAACAAACTTTAAAGCATACACATGCTATTAAGTGGTTACTTTTGATTGGGTTTTCTTTGGTGGAATCGTAGTCCAAATCTACATATTTTAGTTTACAAAAACCTTTCCACATTTCCATACTTTTATACCAGTATTTTAAAACAGAAAAAAGGATCCACAAAGTTATCTAGGCTGCGCTAAAAGCAAAAGTTGAATCCTACATTTTTTATAACGTTTGGTATGGAAAGTTCAGTCCTAAGCCAGACTACATTGTTCCGGTTTAATCTAACCTATTTTTCTAGATTCGGCCAGTTTCAACATTATCATGTTCAGGCTGTATTCGGCTAGTTACGTGTAATAATATAGACATAGTAGAAGATGAAAAGAAATAATCAAAGGAAGGCTCGAAGGCAACAGAACCCTCTGTGGTTCAATGATTTCGGTTTCAATTCAGTTCTCAGGGAAGTCAGGGGTAGCAACGAATTTGTGGGTGATCTTATTAAGACTTTCATCATATTTGGGATTCATTACGAGTCAATGGGCGGCAATGACCACTAATTTTATTGTGGAGTACATGCTTGTCTACCTACTGCTTCCATATAAAATATGATACGATTTATGAAACACAAATTGCTATGAATCGTATAATGAATTTTAAAAAATTGTATAATTTTGTTGTTGTAAAAATATGGCTACACTTATAGGTCGAACATTTCGTTTTTATTTATCAAAATGAACTTATGCAACCAGAAAATAAATTTCACAAATTAAAGCTAACTGTATCGGTCATTTTCATCGACAAATATATGCGTTATACAAAAATAAATAGCTTTTGCTTGTATTGCCATCAGATACATATTAATGAATGCATATATATTTTTAAATATGAAGCATTTTAAGAGGGTTTAACATCGCTATTACGTATATGCAAATATTTTTGCATCACAGATTACTGTTATTCAATTGGTTCAAAATTATTTCGACGAAATTGCTCATTTTTTGTGACGTTTGTTATGGAATTGTGGTCATTAGTCAGTTAAGATAGAGCAGCTTTTCTTAGAGTGTGCTCCGCGGAGCCCTAAGGCTTGAGTGTAGTAGGTTTAAAAGTTATTTTCCAATGCCTCGAGAATAGCTTTTTTTTGGGTTCTCTATATCCTTTTCTCGAGACCCCGTGGGCGCAGTCCAATGCGTTGGTCTGATCAGATCCGCACCAATCTCGACACCACAATACATTATGCCCTACACAGCTGAGAGTAGGGGAAAGTGGAAAAAGATCCTCGAAAGGAGTGTGACAAATAGAGACACGACCCTCAGCATCAGATCACGATGTAAGGAGGAGGATATCCTTTTCTGGACCCCTAGCAATGTGTGTGAAAAATTTCATAACCATCAGTTGAGTAGTATAAGCGTGAAGGCTTTACAATCAAACAAATAAACCGACATTTATGATAATAAATGAAAAATATATACTCGTATGTATAACGCAGATAAAATGCAGGGGTTATGAGATCGCGGGTAAGTAGACCAACTAAATAACGCAGCTTGAGTGAAGAATGCGGCGCAACGCGGAGATGAAACTAAGTCGTGATATGTGATGGACACGCGGCGGTGTGTAACAGCTGCAGCTCTGATTAGCTCGTAAACATGCGCCGCAGAGAGGAGCAGGTCATGAGCCTTCAGTTTTATTAAACACTAGCTGATCCTCGCGGGTTCACCCGCGTTTATATAAAAAGTAAAAAATACCTATTTAAACATAAATGTCATCCCGCTCTCTCTCGACGGCGCACGCATGCACGTAGAGTGCGTGTTAATGGAGTTAAAAAAGTAAAGTAGCCTATGCTACGCCTTAGACTTTCAGCTATCTTCCAGTGAACGTTCCGTCAGAATCGATCCAGCCGTTTAGAAGATTACTTCAGCAAAACAGACAGAGAGACGTAAAAAAATAAATTGCATTTTCGTTATCTCGTTATCGTGTATACTCTATACTTTAATTTGCATTGAGAAAAAAATGTTATTTTGAAATCAAAAACAGACACTTCAATTTTATTTATTTCTATAGATGTTTAACGGCTTATAGTCTGTCGTCTATGTTGTAGTCTGAGGCTACATTTACTAACTTTAAATATAAGTAGGTACATAAGCTTTACATACGAAAATACAGGATTAGGTAGTAGTAGCATTCACTGCAATTTTTTTTAACTCCTATAATTTTTGTGTGATACCGTATCATTTAAATCTGATTTGATTTCGTTGTATTCTTATCTATCTAAGGTTATTACGGATCTCTCATTAAATTTGAGGAAATTCGCACTATAACCCAAATTAACAGGCTATACTTATAATAAGTCCACTTAGTATGATGGTGTGTATGATGAAGGGTTTCCGACATAAATAAGCTTATTGCTTTGTAAAATATCTTATAAGCTTATATAAGGTTTCTCGCTTTGACGATCCAAGGACACGTCACACACTTCTGATATTTCGAAATAATTATAATTAAGAATTAATTAATTATTTCATATTAGTTTTATAAATACCATCATGCGAAAATTTCCATGTTTAAGTTTTGAAAAAAATAACCTTAAAAGTGTGAATGAAAAAATCCTTATCTTAAAAGGAACCCAGCAGTGGGACAAAGTAAGTAGTAGTTAGACTTAGAAGTATTTCTTTGCATAATCCAGTTTATATCGCTACAAACAACGATGTCAATTAAAAGTAATTGATGTAAAGACCAGCACTTCGCTATTTGAAGGCAATTTGAGAACATCGGAAAATTCGTCCGCCGAGGCCGGTATTAAAGCTGTATTTTTACGTTTACTGAGCTCAATATTGGTGGACTACTTGAAAATACATTATTCATGATCCAATATCAATAGATTAAAATCCCAATCGAATAGATCAAAGTCGATTAAAATCGAAAAGAGACAAAATTCGATAGCGGCGCAATTTGCGTGCGTCGAATTTAATAAAGAATGTCGTTTCAATCAAACACTGGCTCTCGTGCACTGTTTTGTTTGATTGGTTTTTTGATAACTTCATAAAGTTGTACGCTATTGTTTGTTTTTATTCACTAGTGTTCCTCTATCACTAGGAACTATCGTATTTTGATCAGAATGAATGAACATGTCCTCCTGATAGAAAGTGACTACTGTTAATATTAGATATTACCAAAGTTTTGCCTTAGATTTGTTAATTATTGTTAGTTTAATAATACATTTTTTGAAGTGGAATTTGATCACCCAGGTGATCTTGTCTCGGTGATCAAAGTGGAATAGACCGTTTTGTTAAGTTAAAGAAGAGTAAATGCTTTAAGACTTTTAATAAAAGAAATAGTATGAGTTACAACCTAGTGGTATGAATTATGACGTCCCATGCTGGGGTCCGTAGTTACCAGGTACGCACCTCACATTTTTCAAAGTTATGTGCGTATTAGAAATGAATTATAACTCTATTACCGATGAAGCAAACTATCGTCAGGAAATATGTACGCTTTAGTCCTCCATAATTTTCTATCAGTTTCCACTTGATTATCTTAGGAGATATCTGAACCCAACTATGAGATAGTATTATTTATTTAAACTTTATGAGACCCAATAAATTGAGGTACAAACGGCGTGTTTATTGCTAAGAATAATTTTCTTCTAGCCAATCTTTGGGCAGTGCAGAAAATAACAAAAATCGATACCGGCGCAAGATAAAAAGTAACAAGAAAATAGTAATAATAATAATTATGAAAGCTGTAGAGAAAAAAAAATCAAGGGATATATGAAATACTACACGCCTTATAAAAGTTTTGTGTTTATCACCTAATGTAAAAGTGATCATTACCGTCTAGTTGTATTGACAACCCCTATTTGGCTCGAAGTTGATCTGCGGCTGAAAGACTTTACCAAAACTTAAATTATTTACTACATGACAGAGATCACGATAACAAATAATACTACGCTTAGGTCTATCTTGGAACTCGGAGAAATATCTTTCACTGGAATTTTATTTAACGTGTATGTAAGGGATGCATCATATGCATCATATTTTCAGTAGACTTTTCACTCACGAAAATTTCGTTTTACTTCGAAAATTGGTACGTAAATTGAGGAAAATAAATTTAATACTGGAAGCGAGCTTGATCGTGCTGTTACAAAAATAATTTTAAACGGTTTGTTTAAATTTTTTGCGTATATTTTTTACTCTTTATGCAATGTTTTGGTGTTTATCGTCATATTTATCTTAGTTTATTACGGCAGTACAAACTTACAATGTTGTAATCTCCTCCTCCTCTCATTTTACAGGAATATATAGTTTAATTAGCCGCATTTTATTGAGAGGAGGGGAAAGAGAAAAGGGAAGGGTTATAAGAGGGAGGAGAAATAAAATAAATATAAAAATGGCTAGCGTAGGCGAAAATAAATGGACAGAGAAATCTAAAGTGAGACATATAGAACAAAACAAAAGATGATGAAATTGTAAGATATGGTGAAAGAAAAAGAGATTAAGATAAAAGAAAAAGGGACAGAATCAATGAAAGAAGAGGCAAAAAATATAAAAATGAAGAAAATGAAAAATGTGGAAGTGTTATGGAATAATAAAGTTAGGAAAATCATTCATTACACGATTCAGTAGACAGTAGACGCATACAACTGTTAACTCACAAACATTAACGTTAAGATGTCTAAACGTTTTGTTTAATAATTTCATGTCGTGTTGCTAAATGTGTTTTTGAATGGGATTTGCAATGTTGCGGCACTAACGTGTTGACTAGTTCGTGTAACAAGAAGCGATGAACCAATTCTTGAAGCTAAGAAAAATAAAAAATATTTAGATAATTTTAAAACTAAAATATTACATTTGTAACGCAACGCTCAAACTCAAGCGGTTTATAGCTACTGAAGTTTTCCACTATCTATCATGTCATATCATAATTTACCTTTTTTTTTAATTTACCTACTGGCTCCATTATCGAATCAGCTCTACGATTCCAAGATAGTCAAAATTATATGTAAGTAGATTGATGATGATGATGATAGATATTGCCTTTCAATTATCATCATTACCATGAAATCTTACACTTAATTAATTAACATGAAAATCATACACAGTCTGTGCACTTAGATATTTTAATTTTTTACCACAGACATTCTGTGTTTATTACTTAGCTTGTATTATTATAAAAATATTATTAATAATATAAAAATAATACATGGGCACTGGTCAAACTTATAACGGTAACTGTACCAGTTAAGAATTCCCCGAAGTGCACTGGGTGGGAAGTAACGTCGGCCGCAAGCTGACGACATACGCCAGCGAACGCTTCTGGAATACGCTATGTGTATTTTTAGAAAAAGAAGTTTGTTTAGGTATATGGCTAACTAGTGAAAGGCTTTTTATGCAAGTGCCTCTTTCAGGATGGAATGATTATATCGTGGTTAAATGCTGTATTGTTTCAAACTTGCAATATGTTTTATAGTTATTTTATGTGGTTCTCTTTAGGTACAATGTGTTCTCAATCAGAATTGTGTGAAATTATGTGAACAGTCTAATTTGTGGCAGTATGCCTAATCCTGTGAAAGAAACCAATTTTCTAATATTCGATGATGTCATGTGGTGATCATAGTGATAGAATTAGTTATTCGACTCCGGCGAGCACCGTCACACTTATTTTTGCCTAATAACTGTGGTCTGGTTTGAAGGTTGTGGAAAGGAAGGCATACTTATCGCCTCGCGTTCGAACTTAATCCTTAGGTAGCAACGCATCTCTGGTCTATCTCAGGTAGGATCTGGGGTTATTTACAGATTTCCACGGGCTGTAGTGGCCACTTACCATCAGGTGGGCTGCATCTTCCTTTGCTATCTCAATTTTTATTAAAAAATTAACTCAGTCGATATAACCCGCTTATATTTTTAAACATCAATTTTTTGAGCACTTCATTTTATTTTTTTTTTCAAGACACTTTACTGAATTCAAATGCATGAAACATAGCAACAACATGTCTACTATTATTATGTATATAATTTTATTAATAACATGTTTAATATCCAACCTGCCTTACTTGTCTAAAACTTGACGTGATGTCTACGAACATACAATTCGAAACAGTAACAACTTCAGACGTGAGGTGTAATTTTCGAAGCATCTAGAAAATCGGGTGCACGCCATGCATAGGGTGCGGCAACCATTAGTCATCCTTAAGTACTCTGTGGGGACTTCTTAGTGGTTGCAATTTCCCGTAAGTTCGTCCGTTCACGTTTATTTCTTTTTCATAGTAAAATTGCGTTAGTTTAATTTTATATGGGATGTGTAATGATAGAAGTGAGGATGTACTTCTAACTACTAACTTATGGCACATAGTTAATATTAAGTACTAGCTGATCCCCGCGGTTTCTCCCGCGTTTCAAATGTATAAAGGTATATAAACATAACTGAAATTTCGCTCTCCCGCGAGGGTCCCGTAAGCGCGTGGAGCATACACTAATGCTTTTAAAAATTAAAGGAGCTTATATTACACCTTAGACCTTCAACTATCTTCCAGTGACAGTCCCGTCAAAATCGGTCTAGCCGTTTAAAAGATCACCTCAACGAACTACTGATAGACAGACAAAAAATAATAATTGCATTTTTGTTATGTATTGAGTATATGCATTGAATAAAAATTCGTCATTTTGAAATCATAAACAGACATTTTATTTATTTGTATAGATATAAGGTTTGCTTATACGCAGCTGCATTGTTTTCCTTGAATACTAAGCTAATTCATAAGATAAGTATATCTCTTACCACACCCTTCAATGTGTAATATTTAATTAAATAACGCTTGTCAGTGCTGTTATTAGGCAGAAATAGAGAGACAGAGAGTCGAATCACAAAGGATTGAGTTAGTTTCTTTGCAGCACTGGTGACTGTTATTGCATAAACCATTAATATGAAACCGAAATATTGTAAGTCAAGTCTACTTCCTTAAAATAACGTTATAGCAGCCCCAAAACCTATAACGGTATATTCTATAGGCTATGGTGCCCTAAGGAGTATTCATGTTAAGATCTAATGGAAACCTGAGGTCGTAGTTTCTCATAAAATATTTTACAACGGCCATGATCGTTTCTGTGCCACAGTAAACAACTTCACTTTATATGTGGACGTAGTTCGCTTAAATACTAAGTCTTTTGAAAGCTGACAGAACCGTTAAGTTTTGTCCAAGAAGGTACCACTGTCACAATTATCTCCATTGTCAAGCAATTCTTGGAAAGGGTGTAAAAGCCGGCTGACTAAAATATCGGTTGATTATCTTAGTCCTTAAGAGATGCAACGCATCTTTGATTAACCTCTGTTTATATGGAGTTGGTACTTGCTCAAGGTGTTCCAAGTTAGTCCTCAGGAGACCTGGTCCCAAGGGGCGACCCTGTAGTCCTTGTTTGGCAAGAAACCGATAATGTCCTTTTTTAACGTTAACGTTAACGTTTTGGTGCGTATTCTTGTTCTTTTGTAGCAACATTTCCATATGAAAGTAATTAAATTTCAACAGCTGCATATGTGTATGACTACTCATAAGCGTATTAATTTCCTGGTCGAAAGCATATGTTGTGGTAACTATTAATTCTTGGTAAGCGCTCCCCAAGGAATGCTGAGCTGGAACAATTTACGGAGATAATATCGTCTGTGGTAAGAATCCTGCATTTAATTAAACGACTTCACAATGTTACTGTGACAAAGAGATTTGTTGAGTTTTCTCGTGTACTATTATTGCGTTTTTTGTTTCTCTTTTCTTTTAATATATGCATTGCTGGTAGTTTTATAATTATTTTTAATATGAAATATTATAAAGCAGTCGCTTGCAGCTTTCGTTTGTTGACGTCATTAAATTGTGTTCATTTATTTTTATGAGTATGTTTGCTGATAAAAATATAAAATACGGTTTTCAATAAGTTCACTGAAAAGATTTAAAGTTTAAGGCTTTTTTTTGATAATTATTTTGGTTACACTTCATTATTTTTCTAAGTGTGTAAGACGGTATAATCCAAATTATTATAAATGGAAATGTCCGTTTATTTGTTTGTTTATTTGGAACGCCTTCACGTCTTAACTGCTTAACTGATCGTTATGAAATTTTGCACACACATAATAAGGGGTCCAGAAAAGGACATATAGTACCTTTCATCACAAAAATACGTACTACTCCTGAGGGATAGAAAAGTAACTTTTTACCTACAACCTACTTTGATACAAAGCGCGAGTAAAGCTGCGGGTAACAACTAGTATTGTAATAAGTCATGAAATAAAGTTGAAGTAGCATAGAAGTTTGTAGTTCACCTTATGGCAAATGGTCACTGCGGCCCATGGGCGCCTGATTCCTCCTTGAATATTTTATTCTTAAAGGTATTGTATATTTTTTTTCTTATCATATTCTTAACTTATTTTGTGTTTAGTTCGTACCTACATGTGAAATAACTTTCCAAACTGAAGTTTTCAAACAAGTTAAAGTTGAGAGTAGTTGCATATGTTTTAAACTACAATTATGAACATCCCGTCGTAAGCATATGTTGTGGTACCCATTAGTTCTCTAAGCACTCCGGGGAATCCTGAGTGGGTGCAATTTACCGTGATAATTTCGTCGGCGGTTAGATGGAACGTTTAATTAAACGACTGAGCGTGGTGACAGGCGGATTTGTTTTCTTCTCCCCTTTCTTGTATTTTCTTTGGTGTTCATTAACATTAACCCATTTCTGGGTAAGAGACTTTAATTTTTTTTAATTAAGTATGATAGATAGCAAACTATCATGCAGTTCATGCTGATGGTAAGTGGCAAGTGCCGCCCATGGACATCTACTACCACAGGTATCCTACCTAAAGTTGGCCACAAATATGTTGCTATCTCTGAGGATTAAGTTGAAACGCTTCGAATAAGTACGTCTCCTGTACCACACCTTTCAAAGCAGAACACAGCAGCGCTTCACACTACTGTTATAAGGTACAAATAAGTGTGCAGCTGGTGCCGCCAAATCAAATCACAAAAGGTTCTAGCACCTTTTAAGGTTTCTTGATTAATCTGCTCAATTAATGGGTGAGCAGAATTATGTCAATGATCAATGGTAAGTCAAATGTTTCGCGTTTCATAGAATCACTTGTTCATCCAGTTAAATATGAGATTAACAATTGCATCGCATGTTGCGGTGGTCATAAGTTCTCCGTAAGCACTCCCCAGCGGATTCTTAGCCGTGCAATTTACCGTGACAGCCGCCTGTTGGTACATTGGTTTAACAAAATGACTCCACGTTTGTGGCGACAGAGCGATTTGTCGGTGGTTTCATCTGCGGTCTTCTTAGTTTATTTCCTTGCAATAAATACTTAAAGATTATCTTAAATGGTGCACAGTATTATTCCACAGCTGCTTCAGTGCAGATTTTTTTCCTAATTTATATGTGCAGAAACTCGTACCTAAAATGGGACAGGAAGATATGAAGAATTAAAATATTAGTTAAGCTTTGGTTCTTGAATTTTTGTTCATACTCGTATATACAATTATCCGCTTTTTCAGGTCTACTGGTCACAGGCCTCCACTTATGGGGGTTTTTGGTAAGTCATGCATTTTGGTAAGTCATGCATGTTGTTGACCGCAGAGAGTTTATATTACAAAGAAATAAGTTGTTGCATATCTCCTGACTTTTTACTATAATGTCCATGGCAAGAGGAATGCTGCTATTCGAGGTCAATACAAAACGGCTTCACGCAATTTATTAATATCTTCAATATTGCATACTTTAGAATCAACTTTATTAATTTCTGGCAGGTTATTCTTACTGTAATTTACCGTAAGTTTGTTGATGCTTGGTATAGCGCGTTTAATTAAACGACGCCTCGTAGCCGCGCGGCGACAAACGAATTTGTCGCTCGTTTCACAGCGGTCTCCTTATTGTGCTGTGTTTCTAGGATCGAGCAGATTAAGACCATTTTAAGACGAGTTAGTTAAGTGTTTTTATCTAAACTTTTTGAAGATGAACTGTTTTATCTTAAGATGTAATTTGTGTGAATAAAGTTGGACGATTTATTGTAAGTTTTAGCAGACTCAAGAGATGCCTTTATACCTATACAATATATGACGAAGCAGGCTCGTCGCAATTGTTTTTAAAGTGTGACGTCAGCATTTCTGACGTCACGAATTCCATGATCTTGGATTGGATTGGATCATGATGAGGGATGTCTTCCATCCTTGACGATAAAAGTAAACACAGTAGGTACTTTCTTCAATTTATTTTCCAAATTTAGTGGAGTTCCAACCCCTACGATGGCTCGAGTTAAAATGACCCGAGGCTTTTTTTTTTTTTTTCGAAGTGTGTAGTTGCTGTTGGCCCTAGCGGCCTTTACAGCTTCACCGGGTTTTTGTGGTGAGCAG
>DWPV01004483.1:0-13561 GCA_018251915.1 Urbanus proteus proteus
TTCTCAGGGTCTATTCTATCTCTGTACCAAATTTCATCAAAATCGGTTCACTGGTTTAGGCGTGAAAGCGTAACAGATAAACAGACAGACAGAGTTACTTTCGCATTTATAATATTGGTAGGGAAGTAGGGAAGTAGGGATTTATAGTAAGTAGGTAGTCTTTACCACATATTGCTCGGTTTTAAATCATTTGTTTTTCTCATAAGACATACACAGTTCACTTAAAATGAAAAACTTAATAGCTACAATAATATAGCCAAATCACTTTACTAAATATGACAATCCTACTAATTTTATCGTTATTTTTGTTGAAGATAAGTGCCTTTTCAGAGTTATTGTACTTTTTCTACCCAGTTTGAAACTTATCCCAACTTATTGTACCTTTTTAGAAAGCCGAGAAGTTGTACATGGTTTTAAAATATTCTGCCGACAAAGTGTGTCAGCGTTTTATTGCACAAATCGCCTATTTTAGTCGATAATATCATTTCAAAATATGAAAACTACAACGATTTGTAACTCTGAAAAAAAAAACTATTTTTTTGTAGTATTGAAGTGTTGGCAAGAACATCACATTAATTAATTAACACCATATGCATGAATTATATTTTTATTAATTTTCAAAGTTGCGTATCGAAGATATTTTTAAAAGTTATAAAATATGAAATTACTTGAAAATGCTTGGGATTTGCAGGGTGGTCATAAGGGGTCACTTGCTTGCAAATAACCTCCTCTACATGTACCTAAGAGATTGCCAACGTTTTAAAAATCACCCTGTATAATGAGTACCTATTCTAAACCTACAGTCGATTTTTGCCTTAAAAATATCATTTAAAACCATAAACCTCCGTCTGAAGCAGTAAAAGAACTTTCTCAAATTATTTTGTTGTTTGTATAAAATAACAGTATAATTTAGGTATTATTATTGTTTCTAATAAGATTTCAGTCTCTAAAGTTGTTGCCTTTGTTCTTAGTATGACTTCACAAATGAAGGTTCCAAGTTTGTCAAACTCAAAATACATTATGTAGATAGAAAATGTTTGGCGAGCAACTTTTTATATACAGTAATTCACCGTGAAATTGCGTTTGCAAACAAAAGCACACACGGCAAACTTTGAAACATAATTTATTGTCAAAAAGTTTGTTCTTTATATAAAGTGGTGTTGGTGTCCGTACGTCGATATACTGGTTTTACACTTCGTATTAATAATATTCTAGAAAGAAAATAAATACAAGTTTTTTTTTTACTTTTTACGCTGCCTCACTGAGTGCGATTTGGAACCGGTGAAGTTAAATCGGGTAACCTTTTGCCGCAATTGCCGCATCAACTAACTTTTAAAGTTTGACGACAGAAATTTGATGGCTACAAAACTGATCATCCTATTTGCAACGTCAGTTTCTTTAAAAACAAATATTTTTTTATCTACTATATTTTTATGGTAAATAAAGTATCTTTTAACATGAATTTAAGGTACATGGCAAAATACCAACATTTAAGTTCGTGCAAAAGAATGGCTTGATTCATATCATACGATCATACAATATACACTATGACTATACTCCTATAACTAGTTCACATCGCTCCTATACAAGGCTGGCAGTATGTGTAATATCGTATGTTTCAGGGAAGGAATTAAATTTTCCGCCCGGAAAAATATACTTTAATCCACGTTTCAACTGCCAGCCTTTTGTTTGGTTTCCATACTCCAATCCGTTCGTATATTTTGTTTAGAGAGATTAAAAATCCATTCCACTCGTAGTTTCATTTTTGATAGCTTTTAAACAGTGATCGTTTCTATTTTGATTAGATAGAAATAGTAATAGCTCACTGCAGCTGAATGACGCCAAATCACTATCACTACATAGAATAAAACAAAGTCGCTTTCCGCTGTCTGTCCCTATGTATGCTTAGATCTTTAAAACTACACAAAGGATTTTAATGCGGTTTGTTTTTGATAGATATAGTGATTCAAGAGGAAAGTTTATGTGTAATTTAAAGTCTGCAAAGCCGCGGGAAAAAGTATGCCAATAAATACCTAAACTGCTATGGTTGTACTTTTTTTAACGCACTTAAAACAGTTCTTGTGTTTCAGTGGAAGATTGTGTACACTAAATTACATATGAGGTGACCACGTTAGTCCTCGGAAGTGGCAACACTAGCGAAGTATCTAGCACTGCTTCAATGTGGAGATATACCTATGTATTTTATACGCTCTAATTTTACGTAACAAAACTATAAGACTGACAGACAGGCAACGGCTTAAACTAGTAGATCCAAAAATATTTAGTTTCACAGCACTAAGAAAAGATATTTGAAAATTTATTTTCATAAGTTCATAAAGAGGAAATGAAAGCTTGTATCGTAAATCAACATTTAAACACTCCATAGACAAAGTAGAGTATTCACAAAAATCAGAAAACACTGTAAAATAAATGAAAGCTGGCGATAAAACTCGACGAATATCAGCGAGTGCCCTAAAAGGTTTTTAAATGTTAACGCATGTCAGTAGCAAATGACTGCGAAAAATCCACTGTCGCTCAATTAGCGTACACGTCACGCTAAGCTGATGTTTTTTTTGCAATACGGAAATGTTAAACGAGCATGTAGGTATCTTGAAGTCCGTAGCTCCCATGAATGTAATCATAATCAACATGATTTAATCACCACCTGAGGCCGGCAACTGTATCGCTACCTTAAGGAATAAGTTGGAACGAACCGTATAAGTGTCTCTGTCTTATACCTGAAAACACCCTTTAAATCATATGCAACTACGCTTAACAGTTGTTGTGAATGAAATGAGAGATAATGTGAAAATTTACTATCTAAAATAATTAAATTTGCATGTGTCGACGGGGTACTACCGTATACCTAGATGAGTATTATATTATACACGTCTATATTCAACATAAAAATATAGGTTTAGTGAAATTAATTAGAAAAAAATAGTATTTGAAATAAGAAATAATAATAAACTTAAATATAAAACTTAACCTTAAATATTAATAACTAAATTAAAATAACACTTATAAAATATATAATATGGGTTAATGTCAGAAATATCTAAATTCGTAATTCGTTTGCGTAAATATAACAGATATAATATCAAATATACCCAACGGCCTTTTTACATCGCAAAAGTCCTAAGTAAGAGTTGGGTTACCGAATCTTTTAGTTTAAAGAACAAAAGAGATTTAATAGTAAAAGTTATAAAAGTCTAAAATAAATATTAACTTTGGTAGTTATAACAAACCCTAAGCTTGAAGTTTAGGCTAAAGTCAGGCATGAAAAGACATCGCCAAGAATGAGTACATTTTAATATGTATGCCTGTTCCATACAATATGTTAATCGCATGCCCATATTTCGACCTAGTTGCATACATACCGATCTGTGACGCGAGTTGCATTCGAACCAACAAATATTATAACGAAAATAAATGTTGCCTACATTAAAAAAATCGAAAATCATATTAAATTTTAATACTGTTAAGAATTTTTTCGGACTTTTGACATGTCCGTAATCAATGTTTATAAAGTCTTAAAATGATTGTACATATTATTGCATGCCCTGACAGGTGGAACATGGAGGACCCACATCTATATATTGTATACCTACATCGTTTATGTACCCATGTTTTTGCAAAATAAATAATTTGAATTTGAATTTGAAAAATCTTTTATTGAAACTAGATCCTTAACAAAATTATTTTTAAACGTTAATTAAACCACCACCACTTCTCAAGGTGTTTCGTTATGGAGAAGAAGCGGCGAAAGTAACTCCATACTACACATTATTTTACAAAGATTTCATCCACAAGTGTACACGACATCTTAAAGAAAACACATTAATTTTTTTTTGTCTATCCCTCTGTTTGGCTGGGGTAATCTTCTAAATGGCTGGACCCACTTTGATGGGACTTTCACTAAAAGATAGCTGAAGGTCTAAGGCGTAACATAAGTCATTTAATTTTGGAAAAAAGCATTAGGGCGTGCGCAACGCGCATGCGGGCCCCCTCGGGGGAGAGCGGAATGTTA
Source organism: Urbanus proteus proteus (assembly GCA_018251915.1). Taxonomy (NCBI): domain Eukaryota; kingdom Metazoa; phylum Arthropoda; class Insecta; order Lepidoptera; family Hesperiidae; genus Urbanus; species Urbanus proteus. Next base: position 4,031 of record DWPV01004483.1, read on the forward strand.
CCTATGTTTAGATATGTATTCCTTTTTACTTTTTTAACGCGGGTGAAACCACGAGGATCGGCTAGTATTGAATAAATTTCACGGTACATGATAAACTGATATACTAAAGTTATTTTGCTTTTATCAAATGAACTTCTACCTAATTCAACAGTTTCAGTATACTTTAATTTAAACTTCAAATGAAACGAACTTCATCTTAAGCTTGCAACACTGATACGCACCGGGAGTATTGCAAACATTATATTAAATTTCCCTTTCAGCATTAGGCACGTTCAGCTCAGTATGAGTTCGGGAACATGCAAGGTCGATGCAGAAGTTCTTGCGAGTTAATTAGTTGAGAGTTGAGACTGCTTCGGAACAAGGACTCCGTGGAGACTGCCGGCGAAGCAACAATTAAATATTAAGCGCCACTCCGACTAAGGAGATAAAGCTGTTTGTCGTATAAACAAATCTTTTCCAGAGAGCTGCGAAGGGAAATGAAAAGAGCAATACTGAATCATTTATTGTGAGTTCCGGAATTTTTTCAGAGCCTCGTGTGACTTGTACAAGTGTTTATAAATTCAACAAACAAGAGCCTAATGAATAGCTTTTTGCTTTCCACTTGGATCAGCTCAGTTTAAATTATATTATTTATTATTCAATTCAAATTCAAATTTTGAAATGAATAGTGAATTAAATCATTTGAAGTTAGTACTATTACTGATAGAAATGCGTATTTGCTTTATTTTCCTGTGACACAATGATTATAATGATATGAAAAAAGTAAAGGGTGCTGATACTAAAGTTAGATCTCTTTAGAAATATAGAAAAACTCTTTATAAATATAAAATCAAATGTTGTAGTTTAGTGCTGCCCATTGTTTTATAGTGTAGTAGTGAAGAGACTGTATAGGCAGCGTCTAAATTTTTACTATTCTCACTAAGAATTTAGTTTCAGATATAGACAAACAATAAAACTTTTACTTGTGCTGTTGAATAAATCGTAAGCTGCCGAACACCCTGTCGGAGACGTATTGCATACGGTAGACTGGCAGACAGGGAAGTATTGGAGTGCGATGTGACATGACGCAACTAGGCTCGCGTACTGTCGAGTGTCGCATTTGACGTGACGCTGAAGAAACGTTCCGACGCATTACCCGTAATCGACTGTTTATCGCGATTCGCGACCGTTTTTCTTGTAACCAATTTAGTAGTAGAATTCGTCGCAGTTCAATTAAAAGTAGTATTTGAAATAGGCCTCTTGGAAGGTACTTAATTTTGCTAAAAAACAGCAGTATCTAGGGCTAATCGGCTATGTGGCCGGCTTTCTTACGATCTTACTAATGTGACATCTGCGGTTGATAACAAATGTTCATTGACATGCTACTTACCATCTTTGACATCCATGATAACAAGGCCGCGTAATCATGCAATTAAAAATTACAGACGCGATAATAGAAACGTTATGGAATTCCAACAAGCTCTACCATTTGAAGCGATAAACAAAGCAAACCTAGGCACGGTTTTATAATAATATTCATCAAACAAAAGCAGCAGCTCCCATAATTCACGTAGCCGCGTCCGCTGCCAGATATGTGTTGCGCGCTGTCCGCCGCATACTAAACTATCCACACGACCGCCTTTCAAATTCTTTCAGCGGGGAATTTGCTGGAATTATGCTGCTTATATATTGTAAGGCACATGGTGAAGTTACTTTATATTTATGAGAGGAAATGTCGCGCTTTCGTAATTGATCATTTAAGCTGTAATTTAGAATGGGTTGATACTTTTTAGATGGCGATTTTTAAAATCAAAATGTCACGAAGTCAAAGCTGTTTACAATATACGTTTGAGACAACACGGGGATTGGATCATCATGGCAACACGCAGAGACGAGACAAACACCAAGACTAAAACTTATCAGACAGGAAATTCGTCGAAAACGACCGATCTGACCGGTTTCAAATTCGGAACGTCTTACTAGACTTGTATGCAGGTAAATGCACTGCGCGACATTTGATTGACAGTTACATATATTATTGGCACATAACCTTCTGATACGAACTTGAGACGTAAATATTAGGTGTTACTACGAACGTACGAACCGATCAGGATTCAATTCTGTTATTTCCTACTTTTACAAGGAAAGATCGGAAGCCAAATGTGGAAACAGATTTCTCGAACGTAACGAACGAGGAATAAGTTCAGATCCATGTTGTGGACTTGGCGACGCGGGTTCAACAAACTTTGACAAATTTTTGGGGAACGGCCAAAGATTCGGGCCAACTCGCCAGATTAAGTTTGTCCGAACTTAAACCTCACACTTAACTTTATTTCGTGGCGCTGAAAGACTTTCCCAATTCCTTATCTTCCTCTGGATTATTGGGTGCTTATCATCGCTGCCAAACATTGACTCTGGTGCGTTGAACATTTTTATAGATTGTATCCTGGCATGTTCCGGTAAAATCTTGTAAAAATGGCTAAAAATACAAAATTGTCCATAATTCGTGGCTCTATCCGTGAAGAATGGTAAAGTGTTAAACCAGGTCATAAGCTATGTGTGTATCAAGCTTCATCCAATTCCGATCCGAAATACTTAAAAGAATAACAAACATTCATCAATCCTTACTAACTTTCGCTTTTAAAATATTACTTAGGAAGTTAGTAATTATAAATGGTAACTGGAATATATTATGTTATGCTGTATACAGTGCCCAAAAAGTGGACAAAAGCACCGAATAATTTATGACCGAGTGTATGATATAATGGTACGTAGTGATAAAAATATCTTCTGAACAATACATTATACGTACGCATTGTATTATCCAGTACTAGAAATAGTACATAATACATTGTTTTTAACGTCTGAATTTATATGATAAGTGCAAGGTACACTTATTCTTATCTCAAATGCGTTATCGAATTTTATGTCAAATTAAATTTACACATAAATGAGCAAGTACTATAATTAGAAGTGTAAAGACTGAGGGCCGCTATCTAATGAAACGCTTTAATTAGCAGTTTCCACTTCGGTACCAACTCGGTGTTAAATACGTTTCAATAGAAGGGGCCTCTGGAGGGTGACTAAGAAGTTAGGTATTTACGGCCCGGGATCCGTATAATCGATAAGGGTTGAACACTTCTATCACGATCACTTGTATGTAACTACCCACTTTAAACAATCGTCTCGGTTTCATTGAAAGAATATGTAAATCTGATGACGGTAGAGCAGTTAGGTTGGAAGAGCACTGATAATGTGTTTGCCGCATCTTAAAAATCAAAGACTAACGTAAAAAGGATAAGTCCCATAAAAGACGAATACTAACACAAAACACTGCTACGAGCTGATAAGTCAGGAATAATAAAATCATAATAAAATCAGGAAAAATAAAATCGATGCGACGTTGATAAAACTAGAGGTTTCAATTACCTAACAATTTATTTTACGACAACTGTCTCATATTATATTTCTTTTTACAGCAAGTTTTGCCAAAATTAAAAAGAAACCCAATAAAACAAATTGGTAATATTACACTTTATATATTACTTATCATATTTCAGCGACTTATTTAGTCTGAAACTTAAAAATGTATTTATTAATCTAGATCAGAGGTTTCCAAATATTTTTGTCTAACGCCCACTTTGAAAATAGTGCCCTCCTTCCATTGTTTTCAACTTAAAAACCTTAATAACGTATTACTCTATTAATTTAATTAACCTTATGGTAGGTGGCCACTGCCGCCCATGGACTTCAGCGCCCACAGGGGGCCGTTATCGCCCGCTTTGGGAATGACTGATCTAGATGGTTATCACCATCCGTTACCCTCAAGTTGTTCATTTTTTTTCCTTTCTAATCCTCTGTTATTATAATGTTCACTTATTACTATTAGAAATCTATCTAGGCATGCTATGTTAGTATTACAACTCACAATAAACTATTTAAAATATGTTTACCTGGTAATGAGCATGAGCCATATGACCGCGGTGTCCGGTGCGAACGTGCGAGCCTGCACGGTTATCCGACAGACGATACCCGGTCGTTACGTATTATAATGCGGGTACTAATCGCTCGTGCACCGTTTCTCACCTACGACGAGGAAGGAGTTAACTAATTAGAGTTGGAAGTAGTAGAGACCGTCATAGTTCTGAGGCACTATGTGTTAAGCGCTGCTATGTTCTGGTTTGCTAATATTGTTCTTGTGTTCCAACTCTGTGCTTCTAATTTAGCAATTTTTGCACATGTACGTTGTAGAGTGACCAGGACAATTTTGTACTCGTTTATTGCTTTCAGTTAATACATAAAATTTGTTCAAAAGATCCATAGCAAAATATACATAACTTATTTTTTTTTAATGGAGTTGGTATCCAAACTAATATTGTATTGTAAGAAACATTGAATATCCTCTCTATTTCTTAGCTATAGAAGCCATTCCTATTCCGTAAATTCTTAGAAAAGACAATTTTTTTGTTTATTTCAGATTTATGGCGCATTTTATGTAACAAAGAACATTTTAAAAGATTATTTTGTTCAATAAAAAGACGCATGTGCTATGTTTAAACGAAATAAAGCCTCGTTTTTAACAACGAACTTTACCTATAGCCCATCGTTTACTCGCCTCCAGTAAAACGTGTGGTTAAATCACAATAATAATTATTTAATTTAACTTGGCTCGTTACCCGCCATGACAAACAGAAGTTGAACTGCGATTGCCCGCTTCTAATAAAACTAATTATGGCGAAAGGAAACCGTATAATTTTATGGTGTTCGGTGCGGATATAGTCGTAGCTAGTAATGGCATTCATTAACTTTATGTAGTTTAGCGTGTATATTCTCTTAATTTTGAAATTCTAGTACGAAAAAGCTTGGATTTGTTTTTGAATTAGCCATTTATTGAGTTTTTCGTTTGTTTTTCTTTTATATATTATGGAAGTACCAAAAGAGCATGCAGTACTGATGGTAAATGGCCACTGCCGCCCGTGGACATATATAATCAATTCCAAATAAGAATAGTCGTATCTAAGGTTGGTCACAAATGTGTTGCTACCCTTGCTATAGGTGTGGCTGTATTTCATTTGACAGGTGAGCTCGATAGTAAGCACAGCGACGATTAACACTTTAGTGAATAAACCCCAGGATGCGCTAACTGAAGGACTAAGTAGTTTTAGACCCTTTCGAAGTTGGACACATCAACACCTAATACTACTGCCGATACAGTTGAATTACGAATAGTTTAGCTATCTTGTTCAAATACGGACTCGATTTGTATACATGAAAATTCTTTAATCGTTAAAGTTATACATTAGGGACCACAGTTAGGGACGTTACTTTTAAATTCATCCGCGGGAAATCTTTACTCACCATCCTAATACTGTCATCAATCTGCGTTTCTCAAACACTGGCCAAGGTTGTTCATTCAGCTTCACGTTACAAAACATCTCAGTTTACATGTTGCCTTGAGCGACAGTTACATTCATTCATTCGTTCGTTCGTTCCCGGTCCCAAGGGCGACTGTTCATACATCTGAATGGTCCACCATATTCTTACATTTTTCTTGAATTTTAACACGTGATAAAGATCTTTAGGGTCAAAAATAGACGTTTAAATGACTCATTCCAAAAGAAAAGAAACATGTTTACATTTCCCAAAATTAGCGCTTGTCTCGTAAGATGTACTGACCTTATTCAGACGTCTTTTTCAGAAAGCTATGTAGTTTTATTTTATGATATTTGAAATGACTTCACTCAAATCTATAAAAATAAATAAAATGGTGATATATGTTGGTTTGTAATGTCAAAATAAGAACTTTTTACTAAATGTAAAAGAAAGTACATACCTACACACCAACAAAAATGCAATTGAAAATGTTTTTATCCGTCTGCCTGTCTGTGTGTCTGAACTAATCTTCTAAATGACTGGAAAGATTTTAACGGTGCTTTCCGTGGAAAATAGCTCAAGGTAGACGGCGTGACTTTAGCGTCCAAATTTTTGAAAAAAAAGAACGCACGCTCCAAGCGCATGCGACGGCCGTCGCGGGAGATCCGAATATCACTTATGTTTTGATATATTTATACGTCTTTAACGCGGATATAACCGCGGGGATCTAGCTAGTAAAAAATAAAATCTTGTGGCATTATACCCGTCCAACTTAAACTAGATGTTATTGCGTGCAGAAGCTTGTATAAAACAAGACAAATTAATACTATCACACGTCGCACAAGTTCGGAACGAGTTCACCAAGCTTGGAGTGGTCTCATTCACAACTGAAATGCAGTTGTTCAACTGCGCTGTGATCTGGAACTTTAAGTATCATCCTACTGCTAGATCACCCGCGCTTATTTCAAGTATACTTTGAGGATCGCTGGAGTGCGATTGTTCTTGGTCCATTTGTGACATATTCTTATTATTCTTTATGCTTATGATTCTCGTACTTCAAGGTTGTTGGTAGTTTTTGGAGCGAAATAACCGGTACTGGTCGATTTAAAGGTAGAACTCTGTTCTATGTGGAGTGGAGCTGGTTGCACATGACCATAGGTGGCAGTGGCAGTGGCAGCCGAATGGCCAGTGGTCATTCGGCGAACTGCTGCATGCTAGTTTTTGTCTTCATTTTTGATAAAAAATACATGGTGTGTACCCATGACACTCGTGTATACCTACATAGTTTTGATGATGATTAAAAAAATACATATATATTTAATGTTTTATACTATTTTCATTCTGGGGGTACGGCAGTGGGGCCGAGTCGAGCAAAAAAAGCGGCATATATATATTTTTATGACTTTAAAAATAACTACTATAATTTTACCTAAATAATAAAAAATACCGACATTACATGACCCATAAAAGTGTATTAGTATGAAAGAATAATGCTAAGAGGCTCTTGTCTGACAGCCCCCGGTGCACCCTCGGTATAAAACCTGCAGCGCCTGCCCTATCACGCACGCGGGTAACGTGTGATTATGGCAGTTGTAATATTTCATCGAGGAGGTCATTCATGGTGTCGTAATTAATGATTGTCGTGAATAAATTATGAATAAATTATTAAGAAAATTTTATAATATATATAGTAAGTATATAATTAGGTTAGGATAGGTTAGTCTCTGCGCTATTACAAACTATACATAGCACAGAGACTAACCTTACCTGATTATAAACTATACATTATTGGATAAAGATAAAAGGTACGAGAAAATGCTTGAAAATAAACCTTGAACTTTACATATTTTTGGAGGTACCTATATTACATTATCTTATATTGGTCGAAATGTGCAGATTATGTCATTGATTTGTTATAGTAACTTGCACCAGTTGCGTCACTCAATATCTGAAAAACTCTCTAAATTTCTCTTCAATGTTTCTTGCACAATTAATATACGTACTTATGTGCAAGCATGGCTTTCATGCTCAAATGATCAATAAAAGAACTTTGCAATAGCCAGAAACTAAATTATTTAACAACCTACTAAAGTGCTTTCCATGCAAGCGTTACATACCCGCATGCATTAAATTTAAGCATCCTGTTGCAATGAATCTGAGCATAAAAATATGCACATATTTAAGACGTGGTTCCGCAGCCATTATCTTAATGCAAGTTGGCGAATAGCTTGTTTGTCTGTAACAACGTGCAAGGAACCCGACGGGGAGGAGGGGGAGATTCGGCAACGGCACAGTATGCAACGTTTTGGGGGAGATTCGGCAACGACACACTCTACAACGCTTTGGGGGGATTCGGAAATGGCGTGCAACGCAATCCTTGGGGAGGGGGGCAATGGGGACAATGCTACGCTTCGTTATTACACCTGTGTGCACACGTTTTGTAAATTACTTCCGTTTCGTAAGAAGTGCGGGGTAATTTAACTAAAAGCGTCGTACAGAGCTATTTTACTTAATGAATAACATGCTATTTCAGCTTGTTATTCCGGTACAAACTTTCATCGCCTCTTTAGTCCCATAAATTCCAAAAATCTTGCCTCACTGCTCAACTTAGTTATACAAGAAACTGTTGTGCATAATTGCATGTTTCTACACCCATCGGTCTTATCTGTCAGTCAGTGCTAGTAATAGTTGACCACATGAACAGCAAGATGTCACTATAATAAAGGGTCTAGGTATATGAAACATAGACCCTTTCCAGCGCCATTACGTTTTATCACAGGGCAAAATAGCATTATTGCAACTTCATAGATATTATGAATGGCACAATTTATCTTCACAAAGATAATTTAAAACTAAAATTGCTTATAAACTCTGTAAACTATACATATTTGTAATTGTATTTATGTTTAACTAGCTGATCTCGGCGGTTTCGGAGTAAAAAAAAAATACATAATATGTAAACAAAGATAACGTTTTTTAATGATTTTTTTTCCAAAATTAAAGTAGCCTATGTTACGCCTTAGACCTTCAGCTATCTGCCAGTGGAAGTCCCGTCAAAATCGATCCAGCTGTTTAGAAGATTAGGTCAACCAAACAGACAGACAGACAGACAAAAAAAATTAAATTGCATTTTCGTTATAGGTATCGTGTATACTTTCATATGTATTGAGTAAAAAATTGTTATTTTGAAATTACAAACAGACACTTCAATTTTATTTATTTGTATAGATTTTTCCATGGGCCACGAGTGCTTTGTGTTAGATTGAAGTAGCAAAAGAGCATGCAGCTGATGAATGGTCAATGCCGCCCATGATTTTTTTATATTATGGAACTAACGAGCATGAAGCCCAGCCCAGCCCTGATGATAAGTAGCCACTGTCGCCCATGGACATCTATAATCAACCCCATATAAGATCAAAATCCTACCTGAGGTCGAAAACAGATGCGTTGCTACCCCTGAGGGCTGAGCTGGAACGCCTCGAATAATTATGTCTCCCTTACCACACTTTTCAAACCAGAACACAGCAGCGCTGAACACTGCAAGCAATTTCATATAGAACAACGGTTGTATCCGAAGTGAATTACAGATGCTCCTGAGGTATTACCGTAATTGTGAGCCGGAAATTTCAAAACACATGAATTTATTTACGCTAGACACAGGCGAAATACCATTTTTTTACCCGACGGTACCGACGCCTTGAAAGCGACGTCAGGTTATGTGGGATTTTTACCGCACTAAAAGCCCCTCTGTGGCCCTCCTCAGTCCTATGAAGTGGACTCCAGGTTCTCCATTAGGCCTTCACTGGAGTCCTCCGAGCGCGTTGATCCAACGGGCTCAATCTCGGGCAAGCGCTACGCTCGCCGCATCATCTGGTGCACGGCGGTATGCGACCACAAATACCGCCGTCCTTCCGGGGTCTCTGAACGGACGGTCCGAGCTCCCACTCTCGCCGTCCCCAACCCTGAAAGCCCCTTTTAGTCACCTCTTACGACATGCAGGGGATACCGTAGCCCTCTTCTGGTCCTGGGTCTACAGGGACAATAGGCAAAATACCTACTTCCCTGGTTGAGCTACACTATTTCAACCACTAAAATATATGTTTTAGTCCGTTATAAAACATAGCATTTAAAACAAATGTCTTTATTGTTATTATTTTAAGATTGAAGTAATATAATCAA
>DWPV01004484.1:0-13561 GCA_018251915.1 Urbanus proteus proteus
TATCAGACCAGACCTGTCTGTCTGGGAATCGAACCTAAAACTCACTGCTTATCAGACAACTAAAGCGACTGTTTCTCCAGGCTGACTATCAAAATAATAAAACAAACGAAAATAAGTCGAAACAACTCGTTACCTATTAAAACATCAGCAAAAATACAAAATATATTTCCCCGCCGTCACTCACACCACACCAACAAGTGTGTGGACGGTCCCTTGCCCGTAATAGCTATAATAGCGCCGGTGACGAAAACCGAGAACGAACCCACTACCGGTTTATTGAACCGGTGAATTTCGCCACCTCACCACGCGTCTCGCAAAACGTGAGAACCAGGTTCAATGATATCTATAATATCTGTGAGTAACGTTTCCGCCCGCGGTGGCGCTAGTGCCTATACCTATAGTATGTTCATTTCCTTTTTTTTCAATTGGTTTTTTGTAGTCCATATGTTCTGTAACCTATACACTGTACTAGGTTCTAATCCGATTTGGTAATCATATAAAAACTATTTAATTTCTGTTTTAGGAATTAGATATTTATACACTAGTCTAAGGGTTTATTGACACGAAATCTAAGCGTGTATGCGTTTAACATTCTTAAGTCAGGTAAAAAGGAACCCAATAATATAATCTTATTACACTACATTCCTGTTATAGTTTCTAAGATTAGCTCGAATCGAAAACATAACAATTATCATTGAGCTAAACCTCAGATAGACCTAACCACGATCCTAATAGGCCGAGACGATTCTAGATTTCGCTTTTTTATTTCTCAATTTCTATTCAAAATCAATTATCATCAATTAAAAATAATAGTTGAATGTTCGCAAGTTGCCAAATACATATGCGTCACCGAATATATTAATTCAGATAGGCACTAAATTCGCAGTTTAAAACCGATGTAACAGGCTAATAGGCACGAATATCTGTCTAATAGGCACTTCACATAACAATACTTAATTCATATGCCTACCTAATATATAATGAGTTCAATGACCTATTTACGAACGACGACCGGCAAAAGGCTAATTGGAATTTGTCTGTTATGCGTCTCGGAGACTAATCTATATAAATAAATAGATTTGTAGCGTCTGTTTGAAATGTCAAATTGCTTTTTGGCAAATGCGTATTAATAAAGTAAATGTTTATTAAACGATACAGTATTTATACTGACAAAATGTTTCGAACAATATCTGGGACTTTCTCTAACTGAAAATATAGAGGTGTACACAAAAAAAACATTTAATATAAATAATTCGATATTAATGGCGTTACTGTCAGTTGCTACCTATCTGATAATAGATTTTAAAAAATATAATATTTTTATTATGAGTGAAACCATGGAGCACATTTAGTCTTCTATAAAAAAACTATGTTGCTTGTTTATGACCTCGTGTAATTTAAATCATAGCTAATTTTATGCAGTATCTATAAAAGCCTAGTATTTTTTTCTGATTTTATCAAAATTGTTTTCTTAGTATACCTAAGCTAATATTAATATTTTATGTAGATAAAATCTCATCAAAAACATAAATATACAAATAGAAGCCAATGTTGCAGAGACGGTACGACTGTGATGGTCGCCCTATCAAAAAGTTATCAGATCTCATGTAGAAGCCAAAATGCAATTTCTACACACCCTAACTCTACAAGCACTAACTTCATAAATTTACATTCAATTGTAGTTCTTGTAGTCTAGCCTAGCCATTTGCCTTCGTTTTCTTTACTACATTTCAGACCTTGTTTTAAGTGGCAACATCATTTTTTCACTAAATGTAGTAAAACCATTTCCATTGTAATTTTCGTTTAAAAAAGTTAGACGCGGGAGAAAGGTAGCGAATTTACATTAACGGTACTTGTACACTTTGAACTAGAAACTAGTTCAATACCCGTAGAATTTAAGTAAAGTCCAAGCAATTACTGAAGTTGTTGGAAATTATTGTGGTAAGTTACGCGCTAATGAGGCTTTGATGTCACGCGAGGTCTTCATACTAAGGTACCTTACCAATATGTTAGGTATAGAGATACGATTTGGAATACCTAATTAAGACAACTAATTTAAGGCAATATTAAAAAATGGACAATTCTTAATGATTAGAAGGTGACAGAAATTTTAATGGTTCAACTTAGACTGGATATTTTTTTAATTAATGTTGAGTGGTTTTACATGATTTTGGAAATACATACGCACATTCCGATACTAATTTAAGGCTATATTAAGAATTCTTTATGGAATAAAGGTGCCAGATATGTTAATGGTTCAACTTAGACTGGATATTTTTTAAATCATATTGAGTGGTTTTTGCAATATAAGTGAATAAGTCAGTGAATAAGTAAAGTAGATATATAAATTATGAAAAATATCGTGCCAAAATACATACTGATCCCAATTCAGAGCTATAATAGTTGTAGAGATGTTATTACCTGCAAAAAGAAAAAAAACAAATCAGAAATATTTTTTTCACACATTATTACATTTATTACCAATAATAAAATTATTATTACATTTAGTTGAGATCATAAACTTTCCATTTAATCGTAATGTAATGTAACGTAACGCCTCCACGTAACCGTTTCCTTAACGCTACTTTTTAATTTTTTCACTCTTATAGGAGTCCATCCAAAACGCGCAATTGTAACATATCTTCACAAAAACTTAGATTTTTTGTCTCTTTCTAACATTCATAAAAGTAACTCTGTAACTTATAACAAAGTAGGTCTCAGATTACGCACAGACAAACGTGACGATGTCTATCGCCATACCTACATCTAGCAGGCCCTTATGCGGTTCTTAACCTCAATGCTGAGATATGAGATATTCGCATGTACCTATATGGCAGCGAGGATGTAAAACGCGTTATGTCCTACTGACACAGAGGAAGGAAGGAAATAGACTCTTAAACGCAATAATAAAATAAAGGTATTAACGGCGCAGAACGATAGTAGGTACATACTTCTATCTTTAAATATATTTTCGAACTAATATAATAACATCAAGATCTTTGAAAATATTTTTATGTTAACTCAACTACTAAGAAAAATATTTAGGTTCTTTATTTTCAAATAAAACTGACATATATAGAGTTAAATCTACTCGTAAACCTATGTAATTGGAAACTTGTATGAAAAAAATTATATGAATATAAAAAAATGCTTCATTATATAATATTAAAACTCAGTCATGTAAATAGTCTAAAATCCTACTGTATGAGTAAGATGAAATAAATGGATTAAATTGCAATTAGATAGTTTGATTCTTAGATCCAAAGTATATAAATATCTTGCAAAAATAAACGCATTCCAATATTTTAACCAAACCAAAATTCTGTTAGGGTCATAAAAATGTAAAGCCTCGAATTAGGTCTTAAGCATCGTTTTACAGCTATCAAAAATCTAACTAGGAGCTAAATAATCTAGATTAAGATCTATCGCGACGGGACGCGCTACTGAGCGGTGAACAATGCGCGATTGTTCGCTAATACTAATCCGTTATGCGCGCAAAAACATTGCCAAATCAAAATGTGTGTCTAATTAGTTTTAATGAGAGAAACGCTCCACGAATTCACGAATACGGGCAAACACACGCACAGACACACTTAACAATTTCGATGAGGCCTGATTTACCTCTGATAGACTAGAATTCCTGTTCTTCATGGACTGTGTTAGCACCAGTCGTACATTTGTTTCTTTGGGAATAGCGACATATCATGAAGGACTTTAGATATACCTACCTACCTACCCCTACTCTATATAAAATTGTTTAAAGATGTCCATGTGTGACCGTGCAGTGACTGCATGCCGTGTTCAGTCCACCTCATGGTAAGTGGCCACTGCCGCCCATGGACATCGTTAATCTACCCCAGACAAGATCACAATCCCACCTGACGTCGGTCGGTGCGTTGCTATTGAGGATTTAGTTGAAATGCCTCGAATACCACACTCTTCAAACCAAACACAGCAGCGCTACACTGCTGGCATAAGGCAGAAATAGGTGTGGCGGTGGGGCCGGAATCGAACAACAAAGGGCTCTACCATCTTTACTTAAAAAAAAATCTATAAAACAGATAAATACAAATCAGTTACATATCTATCTCATTAAAAACAAACATCGTTTACATAATATATACGCTCAATAACATCGGTAGCAACTTTCAAGTATCAAGTGCGTATCACCGTTCAAGGTTACTGCCACCACAGCGGGTTGTGTAACGGCTGCGGTAGTCAGATCTGATTCACACCTGCTCTGATTTTGGCGGTCTATTCTGATTAAATGCCAGAAAACGGCGCGCTTACCCCATTTTTGTAGGACTCTCCAGCAACAAACGGAAATGAATGCAAATGTTTTGATTGTCCCGCCAAAAAACAAGATGAGCAGTTGACGAATCCCATTATGCAAGGCGGCCTAATTGAATCAAACTCCGCAAAAAGCATCGCTCTACCCTTTACTTTGATTGCTTCCATATAAATTCATTCCCCGCTATTCGTATTCAGCGCTAAATGAATTTCGTGTCCGTCGGCACCCGGCCGCGGTCGACATCGGAACTTTATAAATTATTACAGCGCAAACGAACAAAACAATCCACAAGTTACAACTACACGGAGCGTTCTAATTGAATTGTAAAAGTTCATCCGCGGACAAAACATTAAAATTACGTCCGACGGCCGTCCCGCACTCCACGTGGCCGGCGTCGTGCGGCGATGAGAAATAAATCGTCTTGAATAAACCAGCACCGGTTTAATTAAACCGAGCCGGCCCGCGCAAATTAAACTAAAAAATCGGACAAACACATCGCGCCGTAATTAAGAGCGGGACCCTCACATCATAATGTTTTCATAACCGGTGCTACACAACATTCCGGGAGGCGCCAGCGCTCGGCGACCTCCGACGTCACCCCTTACCGCGGCCGAGGGAAGATATCTGTAACGTCACAAGTAATTAAGAAGTGAGCCACGCTTTGTCCCGGCGGTCCCCCGGGACGACTCCGGGATGTGGGCCTCTCCCCGCTTACATAATTTCCACTAACGGCGTAATCGATAACGACGTGTCGCTCTCGTCCGTCTAGACATTGACACGATGCTTCATGAGCCTGCAGCGGATTGCGTTTCGAGAGGCTCGGTGACGCAACGCTTGTTGCCTATCCCTCCCTCGAGGACCGCTCGAGTGTTTTCGGCGTCTCGTCTCATGCACGAGACTCTCGAATTATGCGAGCGCGCTCCGCACCCGACTGAGCGTAAATACGTCTCATACGGATATTTCCGATCCACCAAAAGTTCAGCGGTCCATAATCCGCTCTGCGGTACCGGGAGCGTTTAATTGACGATGAATGTGACAGTGTAACGGCACGCGAGAGGGTTGCGAGCCAAACGGAGCGCGTCTCCGTTAATGGGGTCAACGAAATTGAGAAAAGTGAAACGGTGGAGTGGGCCGGGCGGGCATTTATTACGGGCCGGACCCGACCTACGACCCTCGTCCGCCTCGCATCGGACATGTCGATACAGGGAGAGAGGCGAGGCGCATTCTAACGACGAACGGAGAGGGAGCTGAGATCTATCAATTGAGAGGACGCCCGGCTCCCTGCTCCGATTCGGATTCATTAGTTCGGAATTAATAGCGAAATTTATAAACATCGACGTGACAACCCCGCGATGCGGCCGCGAAATCGGAACCGTCGGAGCGGCCACGCGGAGCGCTCGTAAGAACTATAAATAATTAATAAGTCGTACCTCCCCGGGGCCGACGTGCAGTTTACCCGCATCGAGCCTGTGACATTTTAATGGCCTTTTAAACGTGCAACCGCGCGAGCTCGATCGTTCTTTTGTACACATCGAGCGCCCAGTAAATATGAGCAAAGCGAGATCGGATAATTATTTCCGCTTCCAATATTCTCATCCTCTCGCGCGAGGCAACAAAGACGAGAGTCTGTTACACGGCAAATAGCCGGAGGCGCTTTCCCTACGTAGCCGTAACGCAAATCGCTGCATCCAATCACAGCGAGCGACGCCGTAGATGGGGACTCGGAAATCAGTTTGCCACTATTGAATTATACGAGAGCTGCAGCCGGGACGTCATACGCCAAAGTTTAATCTCCCGGAGCGGCGGACGGGCTTATTATGCAAATAGTCGCGGAGTCTCCTCGGTCATCTTACAGTCACGTATGTCCCGCACGTCCCGCTCCAGACCGGGCGCCGCCGCTCCCGCTCGCCCACGCCAACTTTGTTACACCGATGTTTACCACCGTTTATACTCACTGCACGCTACGGACGCCTACTCTACACGCCACGTTACCGCTAATACAACGAAATAGATGACGGAAATCGACCGAGAACAAATAATTCCTCGAGAAATATAGTTTCGTTATACGAGCCGATATTTACCGCCGGTTATAAACTCGGTCGCTATTGTGTCGAAAGCAATAGAGAAATCGACGGAGTAGGAAATTTTTCGAGAACTATCTTTTTTGTTACAATGTCGCTTACCGCCATTTATGACAACCAGTGATTCACACAATGTGTCTACGGAGAAATTGGATGACAAAAAAACATTTCTTGGGAATGTGTTGTGATGTACGTTTCGGTATTGGATAAAGTGGTTAATATGTGAATTGGAGCAAATGGAAAAAATGATGAATAAGTAATTGTAAGAAAAATATGTTTTCACATCAAACGAGGAGATTTGTAACCACTTAGGCACACAACCGCGAATGTACGAGTATCTACGAAAGTATACACTGAAATTGAGAGCGAGGATAAAATTCCCGGAGTGCCCTTTGTGCGCGCCGCCGCTGTTTGCCAATATTTATACCCCGAGCCCTAAATACAGACTTTGTAACGTCAAAAATCAACGGCGAAGAAATAATTTCCAGAGAAACGTCTTCATTACACAATGATTACAAAATGGGACCTTGATGAAGATAAAATTATTCGACTATCAAAAGGCGGGCGAGTCGACGACATCAATTTATTGCTAGCGAATAAAGTCGGCGAAAATTCGAAATGTAGGAGTCGTCGCAACGGAAACATGGGGAGGAGCGAGTCCAACTCTTTCTTGGAGCAGGAACGACCCCAACGAGCGTTAATTAAGCGAAAATCGAAACGTCAAAGCTCGACTTCGGCTTTATGCAAATTCGCCAAAATTGACTTTCGTGTCGACATCGTTAGATTTTTTCGCTCGCCGATTGTTTGAATAGGGTAATTAAGAGACGATGGACGAGACTGTGCAGAACTTTCTACTAGCTGTAGCCGGTTAGCGGAGACAGTAATTACGAACAAACTGGGTACGTTTAACTTAAACTTGCACGTGTGGCGAGGTAACTTGCAACTACGAGAGGAAAATTTCATACATTTACCACAATTCACGTCTTGCAGAATTTCCAGTTGCGTCTAAATTTAAGACATTGTATCGCATGCAATATTAGTAAAGAAACAAATCTATAAAAATAAATAAAATTGAAGTGTCTGTTTGTGATTTCAAAATAACATTTTTTTACTGATACCTATAACGAAAATGCAATTTGAATTTTTCTATCCGTCTGCCTGTCTGTTTGGCTGAGCTAATCTTCTAAACTGCTGGACCAATTTTGACGGGACTTTCACTGGCAGATAGCTGAATGTCTAAAGCGTAACATAGGCTACTTTTATTTTGGAAAAACACATTAGCGCGCGCGCCACGCGCATGCGGCCGCATTCGCTGGAGTGCGAGATGTTACCTATGTTTAGATATGTATTCCTTTTTACTTTTTTTAACGCGGGTGAAACCGCGGAGATCAGCTAGTTTATAGTAAATCTTGTTAAATTGTTATCTGTGTATGATATACCTAGTAAATTGCGAACATCTAACAATTTTTCGTGTAGATTTAGCCGTATAGCATAAGACATACGGTGTCGCCAGCGGGTCGGTACCGGTGCGTACCGTTAGAATGAACTCAGCTCACACTCGACCTCGTACAGTGCGCGGCGTAAGTACCTCTACAGTTATTCCGTGTTTAATCCCGGCAGGTTCGTCCAAGTGTGCCGGGTGTACGGACAAACAGGCTGTTATATCAGCGACGTGCTCAACAACAACTTATGCCTTATGCGTTATTTATACAAACTCCTCGTCTAGTCGGTTACTTGGCCTTTTAAGTTTTACACGGCTTGTTAGAAATGTTTATGGAGCAAACATTCTGCAAACAATGCGCCTTTCAATGGATATTTCTGATACTTTGTTTTCTTGCGAGCTACTCGACGTAACGCTATCGCATGCGCGCATGTTTATAGATAACAGAACACGCGTGTGTACGCCGGGATATCTCAAATAAACGTTTTAGTTTCGTTAATTAATGCTTTGTTAATAAAAATATTTAACGTTTCTGTTACATTCCACATTTATATACTCTAATATAACAAATACTATTATTTATATTGACAAAATTAGACAAATATCTTAAATATAAGATTTTTTATTTTTACACGGTTTATTAATATGTTTTTTTTTTTACTTTCTGTTTTCAATTGCAGTACTTACGAAAACGTATTAATTGGTTAGAATCTTATAAGACGATCTTCATATCCATGTTACGATAAGAATCTTACTCAGGTGCAATTACTGACTTAGAGATTTGAAATAAATTTCGTAAATTGTGTAGGCATATGAAGGCACTGTGATTACTATTACATCTTTTGTTACAATACCAGCTGATCAGAACCCGACTACAACTGAGACAATTTAGCAATAAACTTACCAGTTTTTTCTGGTAGTAATAATAATAGTATTTAATCCACCTAACGGTAAGTGGCCACTGCCCATGGATATCTGCACCAGAGGAGATCATTCGAACCACATAGAATTTGACCACCTTTTATTTGTCACCATAACCTCACAACCTATAAATACATACACGCGTAACGCATCATGGTTTCATCTCAATCGTTTTCATATCGGACCACATCTCAACGCGATTGTTTTGCTCTCAAGTCGTGACCATAGAGCTATTATACTTAGAGTAGGAGAATCATAGGCAGGACTGTCAGTGCGAGTGTCCAACAAATAATAAACGACATATGACAAATCTATATTGATCTCTTTTCAATGTTCCTAATAGCTATGTGTTATGTTAGACTTATATGTACTCAAGTCTCCTTTGGTCAAAGCGTTAACCTTGGTGGCTTAGAACTGAGAATTAGATGTATCTTATACAAACGCTTGTCAAACAAATTGAACCATAATCTGTAATGTTTGGGAAGCTTATAATAATTATAATAAATAAATAAATAAATACTTATCTTTGTCTAAGCACTTTATTAGATTAGGTTGCTTTATTTAGTATTTCTTTCGAAGGCCACAGTTAAGACTGGGACCCTCTAAGTATAATATGTCTATGGCCTCAACGATTGTTTTGCTCTTATGTCGTGATCGACGGCATTTATCGCTTTAGCGCTACAATCGCGTGATGCCATTAGAACATTATCGCTACCACAAAATTTCTTTGTCGCTCCACCGCCGCGTTTGTTTATCGAGCGTGACGCATCACGCGGGCTCTAGTGGCTGTGATCGGATTTTTATCACTCGCTGAAATAATAGCGATACAATAGCATTTATGAAGTTTTATGCCAATATAATTTTACGTATGCATGCATAAGTTGGTAGCCTAGTGACGAATGGCGACGAGTACGCTGGGCCGGCCTTAGTCATCTGGGCGCCCCGGACAAGTAACACATTTGGCGCCCCGGTCGAGCCATACATGTGGTGAACTTTATAATAATGTATTATGCTAATGCTAATCCATACAATTCTTTTTTACTTTTTAAACAGTGAAACCGCGGAACTCAGCTACTCAGCTAGTGTATAATAAATCGGAAAACAGCGTTTTTTTGGTCAAGCGTTGGCGCCCTTGCCGTCTCCTGGACCACGGCGCCCTGGGCGAACGCCCGGTTCGCCCCTTCTAAGCCTGCTGGGCTTATATTCTAATGTGTGAATATATTCTAAAGCACTAAAAGGTTTGAGATGCCAGCACATTTTTTGTTAATGATTTAGAATTAGGACAAGTATTAATTAGCTCAAACGTATGATGTTCAACGCTCAACTGTATAATGGCCCAATCTGCACTCAGTCGATGTGGTGTACGAGTATATTAAACTACGGGTTCTTTCCTAATTGACATGCTCAGATTTCAATAGGTCTAATAAAATATTATTTTAATATTACGTATGCATTATCTGTTCTTCCTTCAGGAGATAAATGAACGTATTTTAAATGCGGACTAAGGGACGAGCAAAACAGTGTAGCCTTTATGGATAGAAAACTATGATTATGACCATTGATATCTAATTCATCGACCTATAAATTACAAATTATCACTAGATATTGATCACACATAAATGAACTTGTTTAAGTTACACGAATATCTTACACGAGAATAACAATTATTTATCAAGAAATAGTGTCGACAATTGCTTGGCTTTCAAGATGCAGAATATTGAATCCGAAATGTTTAATCTCTGAGTCCAATCCGTCATGGTGCTGTAGAATAAAACGGAAATTTCCTTCCCGTTTTTGTTTCTTTCGTCAATTTATCAGTCGGATAGATCGGAAATTGATTCACTTCTCGACTTGTTCAATAACTCCGACTCTTACTGCTTTTTTAGGAATAAGAAATAGCGAACGAGCGTGCAGTCCACCTCATATAGGTACTTATATTATGGAAATAGCAAACGAGCATGGTAAGTGGTCACTGCCGCCCGTGGACATCTGGAATCAACCCCAGATAAGATCAAACTCCTACCTGAGGTCGGCCACAGATGCGTTGCTACCCCTGAGGACTGAGGAACGCCTCTAATAAATGTCTCCCTAACCACATCCTTCAAACCAAAACACAGCAGCGCTACACTGCTGTTATAAGGCAGAAATAGGTGTGGCGGTGGTGCCGCCGGCGTCGAACAAAGCCAGACCACCACATCACTACTGTGACATAACGAAATAAGACTGATGGTGCTGATGTTTTTACAAACGATTTAATAAATTACAACATTTTTAGGTAATTGATTTGTAACAAACTTTATATAGAACAAGACTACCCAATCAGGTCATGACCTGAGGTCGATCACATTTTAATTTATCACTTAATACAAAGTTTATTCAAGTGCTCTCCGATATAACACAAATGACTTGGTAGGACCATACACTCCAACACCAACCATCGACTTAAGATGCCTTTCCATCAAAGATGTGCGAGCGCTAAGCTATGGGTATTTGTCAAATCCACCAATAGAATTACTTAATTTTCAGTGTTTTTTCTCAAACATACCTATTGGTTGTTTCGCACATACATAGCTTAGGTATCTTACACATCTCTCGTAGAAAGGCACCCTACATGAACCAGAAATCACCTTGAAAACACAAAGCCACAGTAAAAACAATTCTGTCAGCCGTTTGACAACCCGTCATTAGTCTTAGCAGTCAGCTGACGGCGCGATCCCATTTTGAACGAAGTTAGGGCCTTCCCACACTCATCGATTGTGTTTTTTCTGACCGTACCGAGTGAGTGTATGTGGGCGCACCTTCAGAGGACCCGCCCTTCCCTAATACAACGCTAAACAAAGAAACGGGTTTGGAGTTGGATGCATAAATAACAGAGAAATAAATTGAGGTGTAAAAAGATATATGGTGGCTTCTATTAGAGGGCGGAAATGGATCCCGCGGGACTTACGTTGGATAGTTAAAAAGTGTGGACGCGTGGGCGACGCGGCTCGCGGCTGCGGCCTGCGTTATTAACGATTCGAGTGACATTCACGTTTGTTATGTGTCACTTAATAGTAATTTGTTTGAACATTGGTTGTTCAATTCGGACGACACCGTCATAATTATTTTTGCCGTGAAGCAATAGTGGTAAGCCTCTAGTGATAAACTTTGAAGGTTGTGGTAAGAGAACACCTATACGGGGCGTTCCATATTTGTCTTTAGAGAAAAGTGTAAAGGGCACTTACATAGGTACCCTTTACACATTAGAGGTGTGTTACTAGAGGTGACCATAGATGTCAGTTACTCCATCCATCCATCCATCAGCCTTCTGAGATCCACTGCTGGACATAGGCCTCCCTTAAATAGCGCCACTCCAACCAGTCCTGTGGCTCCTGAATCCAGCGGTGTCCACCTGGTCAGAGGGCGACCAGTCATCCTTTTGCCTAAACGTGGTCGCCACTCGAGGACCAGTAACTACGTATCATCAATTTAAAAGATGGATGAACTATTATGCCTTGATCGTAAAATAAGTTATTTTAGACTCCTATTTTTAGCGTGAAGTAGTTCTTGCATTTCAATGAAAGCCTTCCTCGACAGAAGCATCGCACCGGTACAGACATCCGTGGGCAGGAATGACCACTTACAAAACATTAACTTTTTTATGAGAATAGGAAGTACCTACATAGAAATTCTTACCAATTCGAACACAAAATCATTTGTATTAATCCGAAACCATAAAATAACCTTTTTTGAGCTAGTTTATGTGGTCAATATAATATTATGACATGTACCTAACAAAGATAAACCATAGCGTTCGGAAGTACGCTATAACTAACCTGGAGGAAACGACAATTAACAGTTGGCAGCGCTGACCAGCGGGGAGGAAAAGGAAAAATTGGCCAAGTGCGAGTCGATCCCGCGAATAAGGTTCCGTATCACTGAATGTTCATTTTGTATTTTGGTATTTGTTATTATCGCGGCCATAATAGTAACTAATTTTCATGAATTTATTATTATTAGTTTTTTATTGTAGCGGCTATGGTAAAAAATCCAGTATGAAATTTTTAATTTTCTTTCTATTAAAACCAAACCGGTTTCTTATAAGATACCTACCGGTTTCTTTTGTAATTTTTTAAATTAGTTGCGTCTTTAGCTACAATAATAGATTTCTTGTAAAAAAAATCAACAATCCGTCAACTGGGTTCAAGAGATGAGCTCTTCGGCTAGACGCTCAGGCAGTCACATAACGAAGGTTTAGCAATCAGGTCTCCGTTTTTCCCTTTGCATAAGGAACCCAAAAAACCATCGCACGGCCACGAGCCGGGAAAAAATACGATCGTTACCGTGATTTATCTTTGGCCACACGTCATTTTTTCCTTTTCAAATAAGAATTTCGTGAACCAGCTTACGTTAGCGACATTTGACCTGGAAACGGAGATAGCGCTGCCGATTTTACTGGGCACAGACCTACGAGGGCATGGTACAATGTATTTGTTTCATTTTTGACCACTCGTTATGTAACACGTACAACTAGGGTTTTGAGTATAATGAGATACCTATTTTTGAACGCAGTTTAGCTTGTAGTCACTGCCACCCATAGTTATCAATAAATCCTGACAGGATGAAATGGTACAATATATTTGTTTCATAACATTTTGACCATTTATTATGTAAGACGTACAACTAGAGTTTTAAATATAATGAGATACCTATTTTTGAACGCAGTTTAGCTTGTAGTCACTGCCACCCATGGTTATCAATAAATCAATTCCTGACAAGATAAAATTCTTTCCTCAGATTGGTCATAGATGCGTTGCTACCCTTGAGGCTGAGATCAATATATCGCTA
>DWPV01004485.1:0-13560 GCA_018251915.1 Urbanus proteus proteus
TTCAAAGAGCTTCTGAGGGATCGATCAAGTATTTCAACCGTTACTGTTAGCGGCCATTTGCATGGAAACGAGTTCTCGGGCATAGGTAAAACCAAACGTCACATATTTTACAAGATTGTCCTCTAAGTACAGAACAGTAATTATTGAATAAATTCTCCGCTTATTAAGAGTACACTCATAATTTAATGAAGCTATTCGAATACCTACCTCTTTTGAATCAACGACCAAAATTAATATAAGAACACCTACAAGGAGCGTATGCCTAGTAGATACGGGTGTATGAAATTCTAAAGACTTGAAAGAATCATTCCGAGTCCTGAGCGACACTCATCTGAAGTTGTCTGTGTGTTCTCGACCTTGAGGGACCCTTCTTACGTAATTTTCAGGACCCTGTATCTATTTATATCAGGCTATTAGCGTTTCCGGGATATTTTGAAGTATTTAAACTTTTTCGTACAGTTTACATGTTTGCAGTAAAGCAGTGAGTGTGGTAAGAAGTAAGGGGAGTATAATATAATTAATCAAAGAGTAAGGGTGAGTGAGTGTGAGTGAGTGAGTGAGTGAATGACTCAATAGTTAGACATAGGCATCAATATATATATGTCGTATAATTAAATGGTCATGTTCCTATTATAGAAAGAAGCACCTAAGAAAATTTTAGTGTTTTAATTTAGTTTAAATGTCTATGTAAATAGTAGGTAGGTGTAATAGTAGGTACGCAACTACAAACTACAATTATGTGCGATTCTATATATAACAATCAAGTAAGTAGATAGGTATATTAATATTACCTACATAATTATATTATAGGTGAAAATACTACAGACATTATTATGTAGATAGGTAGAACGGGGACAATAGGACCTACTAACGAAACTATATATGAATACCTACACGTGACCATGAAGAATTTCGTATAGGTAGGTAATTGGACAAAATATCTACAAGCTGATAAAATTATTTACTACATACCTACGTTAATAAATAGTTTAGGTAGGTACTTATATACATTTATGTAAAAACTATACTGTTTCAGTATGTAGGTACGAATAATATTCATACCTAACGTGTAAAGGAGGGATTGGTGCGGCGAAAATTTCACAAAACTTTGGAACGTTTCCAGTAATTAACAAAAAAGCGGTAGGTACTTGAGGTTGATACAAAGAGCTATATTACTGAATAGCTTTTGCCCGCGGCTTTGATGCGTTAAATTACATTACATAATATAGAAACCTTCCTTTTGAATTACTCTATCAATTAATAACCGCATCAAAATCAGTTGCGTAATTTTAAAGTTCTAAGCATACATAGGTCTAAGCATACATAGGGACAGACAGCGGAAAAGAATTTGTTTTATAATTATTATGTAGTGATCTTCCTGTTACGCGCGTTTGTGCCCGCGTGCGGATCTGTACTCATAGTACGAGTTTGTTACATTTTCTTAATACGATCTCGCTTTACGTTTACGCCCGTTTTATAAAAATATTACTACCTAAACGGTTCGCTAGGAGCGCTGTATGTAGATGTATGGGCCGAAATGTAAATGAGGAACGTTTCGCTAAACGTAATAAACTATCCGCAGTTGTGTCGCGTAAGTATGTACAGTACATCCTAAATTTCGATTGATAGATAGCCCCATGGCTCCTCTACTTATTAAAATAATTTACTAAGTAATTAGTTGCCCGTTACGTGAGTACTACGATAAATAATATAAACATGCTACGACGTAGTATTTTAAAACTATACAAATTATTTAACAATAATAACCTGTGATTATTATAAAAATACCTATTTATTATTTACTACACAACTACAGCTGCTAAGTGTGTGTTATTAAGTACTAACTAGCATTAGTCTTATTTTTTTAAGAGGGTCCAATGGAACATGAATTTAGATTAGGTAGCTATCTAATTTATATTTTTACCAGATATTTACTGAACATAATAACTTAATAACGTGTGTATCCGTTACGTTCACGCGCAAAGTTATTAAAATGTAACGCAATATTTACCTCAAATAGTAAAGTACAATTAAATTCTGTTTCGCGTGAAAGTTTCGTAAGAATCGATTCAGCCGTTTCTTGGTTACTAATTTTACTCGATTTAATATAGATATTTTGTTAGAATACATTCACAGTTACTTATTTTATTTTATATTGAAATCTAGCGAAACATTTTTATTTTGTAAGTTTTTTAAAATCTTTTCTAACAACTTGAAAGTCTTCTTAGTCACTTAAAATGTTTCATTTTCTGTCTAAGTACATTTCACCACATTTTTTCCTATCGTTGAGTCCAGCTAAATTAACTCCTAATTCGTTAACGTAGACAGCTTCGCATATTTAATTCCCTTTTCTCAATTCTTTTTGATACTCTCACTCCAGCGTACTGGAATCTCTGTGGTTTTCACGGAGCTCCGTTCTTCGGAGTTCTTCTACACTTCACTCTATCTTTTTCTCACCATAGATCTGGGTTTCTCTCTAACTCTTTCACGATCCAGCCGACTTGGCTTTGGAACGCTCTTCCCAAAGATGCAAGAAAAACGTGCATCAAATTCACCTTTAAAAAGAAAGATTTTTCTCATTATTCTAGACAAATTCATCATTTGATATCAGTAATCTGGTACCTATAGGTATTTATGTACCCATAGTTGAAACCTCTTATTTATATATTATTTGTTTACTTACTTTTATCTTTTTTAATTATTCCTAAATGCTTTTTATGCGTATAATGCTTATTGTCTTTTTTCTCTTTTTTATTCTCTCTGACCCTTTATCTTTCTATATTTATTTTGGTAATATATTTTTTTGTTTTTGTGTAACTTAAATTTTCAGCACATTGTTAAGGTTGCCTGGCAGATAATTTTTGAACATTGAGTCCGTCTTTTGTACCACAAATATTTTTGATCAATAAAGAGTTAATAAGAAATGTATTAATAGAGGTCTATTTATACATTCAAGTTAACCAAATACATATTATTTATTTATCCTGTCAATTCAAGACATAGATCAAAGATTAAGTGTATCTTTGTTATATATTTATATCAAGTCGTGAATCTTGAAATAGGTACCTAAGTACGTAATAACTGCAAAGTACAAGACCTTAGCCTCTCGAAGTGACCTTAAGTGATCCAGTTTTAAAAGGGGCCACTGTTTCTCAGACAACAGTTTTGACTTCTACTCGATTCATAATGCCTTCTGCATTAATCATTATTTTTAAAATTAAAGTATCTATAGTATAATAATAAACTCTCCACTGTGTTTTAACGTACCATAAATAAAATAGACCAAGCGTTATAATTAGTGATGTACCCACATTTAATGATTTAACGTTTTTGATTGGTTATATTTGTTTCGGGTAGAAAAGTTTTCCGTACCATAGCTAGTAAAATCAAAGGATCGTATTTGCGTTTTTTCCTTTTTTCGCTGAACTTTATTTTAAGATTTACGGAACCCTACAATAGGACGATTAACGTGATCTTAGATTTGTACTTTGTTCGTCACGCAATGAAATAGTTTATATAGGGCACATCCGAGTCACCTTACATCATTCTCATTGTTGTATGAGACAAGTTTAGCAAAAAGTACAATATTAATTGAGTGGAAAAGTACATTGGCCCAATGTTTTCCTCGGTATTAAAAGTGTTAATATTTATTCATTTCACAACAATTTTTTGTGCAGGTGAGTTTTTTTAAAAGGTTTTTAATAATTTAATTTGCAGTAGGTACCTACCTTCTTATTTTTTGCATATGTAAGTTATTTCCTAAGTTTATAAGTTAAAAAAAATAAAGACCATTGTACCTTACCGTACCTAATAATTATTGAGACGTTATTTTATAATATGTTACCTCATTACTGTAAGTAGTAAACGGGTCTGTAGTCTACCTGAGTTTAGGCAATTACCGTCGCCTGTGGACATGAACCCTAAGTAGTTCGACTTCGGTTGCACCACTGTCACACCTATTATTGCCATAAGGCAGTGATGTTGTTGTTGTTCTTGGCTGTTCTGAATTGAAGGGTGTAGTATACACATATTTGTTTGAGGCATTTCAACTTAATACTTAGGGTTAGCTACTAGAACTTATCTGGGGTTGATTACAGATGTCCATGGGCGGTCCATTATACATGAAAAAAATATCAGTAACCGTTCCAAATGCGACAGAAATCTAGGAGATTGCGTCAACAGACCCGATGCTTTAAATGAGAACAACAGAAGTATGTAGGTACCTAATCATAACCGCTTGAAGGTTTCCCCCTCGTCATTGGTCTTTTAGAATTATGTCACACTAGCTGATCCCCGCGATTTCACCCGCTTTTAAAAAGTATACCTAAAAGAATACATACTTAAACATAAATGTCATCCCGATCTCCCACAACGGCGCGCGCATGCGCATTGAGCGCGCGCCAATGGATTTTTTTGAAAATAAAAGGAGCCTATGTTACGCCTTAGACCTTCAGCTATCTTCCAGTGAAAGTCCCGTCAAAATCGGTCCAGCCGTTTAGAAGATTACCTCAGCCAAACAGACAAACAGACCGACAGACAGACAAAAAAAAATTGCATTTTTGTTATAGGTATCGTGTAATGTATGTATACATAGAGTAAAAAAATGTTATTTTGAAATCATAAACAAACACTTCAATTTTGTTTTTTTCGTATAGATTTGCGATATTACGTTATTATCTCTTTATTACAAGTTCATGGCCATTTTTACATGTCCTTCATGCACTTATGTGGGAATAACTTATTACTCGTATAAGTAATTTTTGTACTTTATAAAAAGTTGTATGGAATGGTCATTAAAAGCAGCATTTCCAAGGGTGATGACTTATTTCTCGTCAAAATATCTGAAGTTTCTGTTTTTTGAAATGATAAGTATAAAATATTATTTGTATAAAAATTTAATTGCAATACAAATCATTTTAACGATG
The DNA here is from genome assembly GCA_018251915.1 of Urbanus proteus proteus. Classification (NCBI taxonomy): domain Eukaryota; kingdom Metazoa; phylum Arthropoda; class Insecta; order Lepidoptera; family Hesperiidae; genus Urbanus; species Urbanus proteus. The sequence goes on from DWPV01004485.1 coordinate 4,926, forward strand.
TTACAAGCGCAACGTGAATTCAGTTATTAAAAATAAGCTTCAAATACATGAACAACATACATTGTGCGTTAGAAATAAAAGTTGTTTAATGAAACTGCACATTATTGTGCCAATTTTAAAACACACAAAGATACCTCCCCGATATTTATTTAACGTAAGAAAATTCTGCGTTTCAATGGCCGGGCCTTTTTTTTCAAGGAGGAAACCTTCAAAAGGTACCCGGCGCTTGGGAGCGACGCCAGGTTATGTGGGATTTTTACCGCACTAAAACCTCCCCGGTGGCCATCCTCAGCGCTATGTGGAGAACTCAGGGAACTTAGCACCATCACTAAAGTCCTCCAAGCGCGATGCCCCTTCGAGCTCTGCCGCGGTGAGCATTTGCTCAACTGATACTTGCGGATGTTTACGACAGCATGTGAACACACATACCACCGTCCTTCCCGAGATCGCTGGACGTACGGTTTGGGCACTACTCTTGCCACCCTTTTAGTCTCCTCTTACGACAGGCAGGGGATACCGTAACCCTATTCAGGTCCCGGTACTACAGGGACAATGCACTTTATTCTTACTAGTATATTAATGTGTAGTTACTTTGTTTCCAGGGTGGTAAAACCCATCGTGGTTTGAATGCGCTGATACAATATCCCAACTTCTATTTTATAACGTACTTCTCTTTTTGTATTTGAGATACTTTTCCTGTCTTTAAGTACAGTAATATTTTATCTACTTACCATCATCTTGTCAAACTTGTAAGGCGGTTCCCGACAGAAGGTGACGCTGGGGTACGCGATTGTTTTGTTAAAGTCGAAATGCGCGTACGTCGTTATGGGAATATCGATTAGTTTTTGAAGGCTCACAGATATCTGAAATATTGATTGTCTATCATCTACCTCTGTGGTGACCATTCTTCTCTAATAATTAAAGTTTAAGAAGTCTACGAAGCGTGTATGCATTTTTGTAGATCGTAACAAATCTATAAAGTTAAACAACGTTAAACATCGTCGGACACGGTCGGATGTTGGATGTGTGACCGCTAGTGACTAACATGCACGTCTATATGCCTCGGAGCGCTAAATCATCTACATCTGCGTGACTGGCACTAAATAACTACGTAGTTTAAATGTGGTAGAGCACTTTCTGGATTGACTCCGACAGCACCACCGCCACAGCTATTTCTACCTTGCAACTGCAGTGTTAAGCACTTCTGTGTTCTGGCTTGAAGGGTGTGGTAAGGGCATACTTATTCGAGGCGTTCCCACTTAGTCGTAAGGGGTAGTAACGCATTTGTAACCTCAATTATGATTCTGTTCTTATTTGGGTTTGATTATAAATGTCTATAGGTGGCAGTGGCCACTTACTATCAGGTGGACTGCATGCTCGTTTGCTACTCCCATGTTGTATAAAAAAGACTATGACAATAAGGCATGTTACTTAAAAGTAAAAATTGAAAATAAATTGAGTTATTTGCGTATCTACTGTTATTTAGAAGTAGCCCTCTGTTAATCCTAGGGGATTCAGGGGATTAGGGGGATTTCTTATAAATGCAAAAAGATTTTATTATTGTTATCATAAATGTCTTATGTATCATCCTTAGCTTCTTTCTACCCACCTGCTGTACCACCATGACCACGCACGCACACACCAGCAAGGTTTTTATCAAATTGGGACCCTTTAAGCAATGACCACATTTTTTCCATATTGCTGTTACTTTGTCCATTACCTAAAATTGCACATTATTTAAAAATCTGAATTTTTGCACGAATTATTTTTAACGCCTTTTTGAATTATAAAAGTAAAAGTTGTCAGTTAAACAGCTTTAGAAGATTTTTACTTAAGCATTTGTCATAAAGACTCGTAAATCCTTTAATTTGTACAAAGAACTGAGAATTCAGATATGTAAAAATAAATTATTGAAAACATAATTACCTTTTGACGGTGCTTAAATCCAAAGTAATTAATAGTAGGTAGGTATGCACTTAATGAAGACACAAATAATATACATATAAGTACATACCTCAGCTCTAAGATAAATAGACGTCATAACGAAAGTTATTTTTTCACTACATTTCTGTATTCCGACCAATATCATGTTCTCCCCAAATGTTTATGAAATATTACACGGTAAACTCTTGCTGTTGTGTTATGGCAGTTATAAATTACTTATCTTTGATAACAAAATTAATAAATAGCGTAGTTATTTAGTGATAAATGTATAATTTATGGATTTGGCTCAATTTAACTTAATAGGTGACTCGGTTTTTATTTTAGTTTTGACTGACGTCGATAATAACTTTTAGATCTTCTTTAACATACCTACCTAATAATATAAATAATTACCAATTTATAAATATACTACTTGAACCCCGCGGTTTCACCAGCGTTAAAAAAGTAAAGAAGAATACATATTCAAACATGATTGTCATCCCGCTGTCCCGCGATGGCTTAGACCTTCAGCTTTCTTCCAGTGAAAGTCCCGTCAAAATCGATTCAGCCGTTTAGAAGATTAGCTCAGCCAAACAGACAGACAGACAAATTTTCGCATTTTCGTTATAGGTATCGTGTATACTTTCATATGCATTGAGTAAAAAACAATAATTTTGAAATCACAAACAGAAACTTCAATTTTATTTATTTGTATAGATATTTGTAACCACTTTATAACTATTGTTACTTAATACCTAATATAATACCAGTAATATTTCTCTCGGAATATATTTTATGTGGAAGGTACCTACTTAGACTGATTTTCAGGTTTTGTTCAACATCATTAAGTCATTATAGAAGTATTTCAGATGAACGTTTTTATATTTGTAAAATATACCTATTGCTTCTAAATTAAACAGTTACAGAAGAAAATTCAAAAATATTCAAGCAGTGGGATCATCAATCAATCCGTTTATTTTAAAGACTACACGTCCATCATAGTTACGGAGATGAGCGCCAGAAATAAACATGTGAAACGTAAGAAAATGATCTAGATTTTATCGTATTCTACGCCATCTATTGAGCATTGTCAAAGGTGTCTTCAATACAGGTGTAACAAATTAATTCTATGCGCTACACACAGATGGCGCTGAACGCTTATTGCGTAGTAGGTTTTATTCTACGGTACTACAATGAGGATGAACTTATCGGTAACTGTTTTCATTTATAGTAAGATAAAAAAATATCAAAAGACTATAAAAGCTCTCAGCATTTATTAATATTTACAAACAAACATGTTTACTTAATTACGATGCTAAATTACTTAAAATATCACTTTGCAGCGCCACAGACTCAGAATAAGTAGGTACAATAAAAATAATATCAAACACCTAATTTTAATCGTAATATACAATCACAATAAATAATACGGTAACATAACGTATGTAAACATCGATTCTTTGCACATACTTTAAGTAGGTAGAGCAATTATTTTATTGTGTGGCATACAAATATTTACTTAAATGGTATCCAAAAATTGTGCGATAAATTCCTATACTGTTAAAATGATATTATTAAGAAGGCGAATAATGGCTTTAAATTTTTACATAAAAATCTTAATCTTGTAAAAACACTATTTTGATAAATCAGGCCTTATTTGATCTTTAAAAAAGATCTTTCAAAGAATCAAAGAAGAAAAATATTTAAAAATAATCTAAAAAACTGTAATATTATAAATCAGGGATTGTCAACCTCAGGGTTCAATGGATCAGGAAAACGGACACTAAGTAACGAAAATTGTAACAACATAATGAGACGTACAAATTAATCAAATATCTCTGGTGTTCAGTGTTATCTTTAAAAAACAACAGTTACATCTTTTAATACTAAGTTTTTTAAGAAGGACAACAAGTTTTTGCGCTAATTATAATGTTAACAATAATAACACACATTCAAGCAAAATCTTTAAGTACATAGATTTTAATCATAGAATTGCTGAAAAGCCAAAAATTTAGTATTTGTTTAGCATAACAATGAAAGAGATAAGAAAGTACCTTATTTAATATTTTAAAATCATAAAGACGTGACAAACTAAAGGTGATGTCCATCTGATGATAAGTGGCGACTGCCGCCCATTGCAATGGACATCTATAATCAACCCCAGACAGGCACTGTCGCACTAAGACCTTAGGCAATCTATGAGAATAATCTATAGTAATCTATACAAATTTAATAAGTACCTAGTTTAGGTACTTACACCCAAACTTACGTATCTAATTAGAAAATACTTATCAAATTCGATGATGTGAAAGATATTTCAAAGACAAAGATACAGTGATTTTTATGAATCAACTTATTGGCTGTTTTCGTTATTGATTTATTAATTAAATTAATAAATAGCACATAACTTCACAGCTCTTAAGCACTTAAATAAATTAATCTATACAAATTCATGGAATTTCGCATTGTTCCTCATATTATTTAATTTATTAGGTACACATTATAATCTAAAATAGCTTTTGTATCTTTTATCTCACACATTATAAAGAAATTGTGAGAGGTACATAAAATACTGACTTTTTAATTGTAGCTTTTAATGAATCAAGTTATATGTGGCTTGATGGCCGTGGAATTTCTCCTGTTGGCCTTAAATTTTGATAAGAACCTGTTAAAAACTTATTCTAATCTCATGGTTTTAACAAATTAATAATAGTTTTGGACTGTATTGACAGTAATAATAGAGCTAGATACATAAGTGACAAGGAGTCTAGCGATAAAAATTAGAGAATAGAGGTCATCTATGGAGTTCTAAATTTACAAAATTATTAAGTATTACAAAATCATAAATAGTTACATTAAATTTCTATCCAAATCAAAAGCTATTCGTTCTCACAAACCACTAGAAGCCTAGCGTTGCTCCTAAACAGGAGTATGTAACAACCCTACGTCTAACAAGTAAATGACACATCAAATTGTGCATCTTTAGTACATACTTTGTTTATGAAACTTAATCAAAATTTCACGCAAACAAAGATAACAGTGTTATTGATATTACTGTGAATAACGACAGAGGCGCAGCTAGGGAACTAGAATTAGGATTAATCTTAGCAGCTATCTTGTTTGTTACATTCTTGAATTTATTGACAAACTTATCCAAAATATCTGAACGAGGAGTGATGTCGCAAGCGGTGTGGCTTATAGCTCTAAGAACAGGTGCATAGAACACCCTGAAGTTGACTTCGTTGGGGTCTAATTTCGAGTACATCCAGATGGGCATTCTGTTAGACAAGATCCACAGATTCTCTTTATTGTCCACCTTTATATCAGTTGGGTAGATCATTTTTGTATCATCCATGTATATCCGTCCTTGGTTCTTCATATTGTACTCCTTGTTAGTAGTCCTCCAACACGCTACAGCATTCAAGTTTACCAAAGAGTAGAAGAGAACACCAGTTTTTGGGTCGACGAATGATGCGCTGGATTGTGCGTTGGGTCCTCTACTTCCTAACAATTTGAATGCTTCGAAATTACTATCAGCGACTGACTGATTCCTTAGGTATTCTGTTGAAACGGCAAATTCGTTGTAACTGGCCATAGGGTGAAAGTACAAGGTGCTGTAATTATCAGGATTGGGTGCAGATAGTCCAATTCCGAAAATAGCATCCGTCCAGCTAAAGTTGAGGCCTTTCACGCTAAAGTCGCAAGCTAAAGGATCAGGATGGAAGTAATGGTGAGAGATTCTCCACGACTCATTTTTCTCCCAGGAGTAAACAACGATTCCTGCCTTGCCCACGTCCCCGGCGTATGCGTAAGTCTTGTCACAATCCGTGTCTTCGACAGCGATGTTGGCGAATCCAGAGTCTTGTTTCACTTGATCATCAGGGAAAATGTATTTTCTGAGTAAAATATCAGTCTTCAGATCGTATACGATGATAGCTGGTGGGTATTTAGTGGTGTTGGTTTCTAAGTTTCCCATTTTGCCGTTGTCCAAGACCCACAAGCGACCGCAGCGATCAGCGCGTATCCGGAAAGGAGACACAATTTCAGGCTTGCCATCTAGGCCGTCCACGGTGTGTGCTGCCCAGCTCGGGTATGGTATCAGTTTCGGTGATCTTGTGGAATTATCTGGAAATTGAAACAAATATTGGTCACTTTAAATGTATTAAAGCAATACGATTCGCTTGGTATAGCTGTCACCATGTTTTTCTGCAGGACGTAGAGTTGAATCGTTTTGCTGTTTTCGATGAACAATTTTTATTCCAGTTATTTCTCCAGCCAAAACCATTAATAATATCATATCATCAGGTATACATTTCCCGAAATCAAGAAGTCAAAATTTAGGTATAAAACAAAGTCGCTTTCCGCTGTCTGCCCCTATGTATGCTGTAAAATTACACAACGGATTCTGATGCGGTTTATTTTAATAGATAGAGTGATTCATGAGGAAGGTTTGTGTGTAATTTAAGTTATTTTTAATTAGTTAATTAGATTCTTATCTTACCATCTTGTTATCATCAAAATGTATGTTCCATGATAAGACTATTTCTATGTACTGTCCATTACATTATTATAACATTAAGACTCCTAAAGCTTGACAAATGCAAAATATTCGCATTCGCAGTCAATTACTACCAAGGCTGATAGTTGGCATTTACTAAATGTAGCATTTACTACAAGCGAAGTATGAACATTACAATTATCGTTAAAGCACTCCAGGGAAATGTCGAAAAACGACCTTTAATAAAAATAATAACTGAAACTAATTGGGAATATAACGTATTTACTACATGTTAATTACTTAGATACTAGGCTAGGCTTAACAAGTTAAACTTTGTCACGCTCTGCTATCGCTTTAACTACAAATTAATTATTATGATGGAAGTAAATAAAAATAAAAATGATGTTAAAACGCACATGTAAAAACTATATTATACTATAGGACTTTTTATTATTTTTAAGCACTTTTGCATGAATTGCAAACGATTCCGCAGACCAGCTGAGAGTAAGTATAAGTACACATTCTACTCTACACTACATAGACTCACACTAAGATTTTCTATTGTGTCGTGGGTACCATTTACACACAAAGACGATAAAAACACCCAGAGCCAGAACAAAAAACGGAATTCATCATTCAGATATCTGTCTGGCCGATATAGTGACCGCTCCGCCACGCGAGTCACTCTCAGCGAAAGTCCCGTCAAAATCGGTCCAGCCGTTTTGAAGATTATCTCAGCCAAACAGACAGACAAACAAAAAAAATTAATTGCATTTTCGTTATAGGTATAGTGTATACTTTTATTTGCATTAAGTAAAAAATATTATTTTGAAATCACAAACAGACACTTGAATTTTATTTACTTGTATAAATGGATTAATGACATACATACGAATGAGCTGTTTTTCATATTACATACAGATAAACAGTTTATTGGTCTCCCCAACTTGAACTCCCGTGCAGATTAATGTAGGGATATGGACCAATCATGTTTCAACCTTCATGTCCCCATAAGTCTTTGATAAGGTTTAAAATAATGCTAACATCCGAGTCCTTCAACGAATATGCTCACTGAAGTACGAATGTTTTTGTAATTGAAATTGCAAACATTCATGCGTGCCATTCATTTTGTGGATTAGATGTCACCTCTCAATCAAGTCTATCACTATCTGGAAAATTATGACTATTTTATGGATCTAACATGTCACCTCTCAGAAAAATAAGAACCTATACCAAAGTCAAAAACACGCACGGATACACTTCGTGTATTTTTAAGACAATAAAAAATGCTTTCCACACCATACCAAGGACACACAAAGACGAATACACAAACACCCAAACCCAGAACAGAAATCCAAATTCATCATTTTTATATCTGTCTGGCTGGGAATCGAACCCAGAAATCTCAGCATGTCAGACCGCTTCGTAACGCGTGTTGTCAAAAATTCAAAAATGAAGAAGTCAAAAAAAGGAAAATAATCAAAAAAAAGAAGATGTTTTCTTTTCTATCATAAAAGTGTTATATGTTACTGATGACACTTAAGTTAAGTATGTAAAGAGAAACTGCACAATTACTCATAATGGTAAGTTACGCATTACGTATTACATAAAACAGACTATGAATGTTAAGTCTGCTTGACATAGGTTAATAAAGGTCATCCATAGCTGAGGTGTAATATTTATTTTGTCGACAGAAAATTTTTTAAAGGTTAATCCTGAACTGACACCGAAAAGCAAATTCGAATATGATTATACTATGTATTGAATAGAAAACTGATTTTTTCGAAGTAATGAGAGAGAGCAGGTACCTACTATAACAAAGTTCTCAAAGGTAAGTGAAGTCTGCGAATGTGCTCTTAGGTTTGCTAGCTAAGAAGCAACTATTAGCGAAGGATTTAAAAAAGACATTCCCTAAAGCGATAAGTTTCGTTGTCACCCCACTTAGTTGAGCCTTTAAATCAGTAGAAAGAAATAGTACCTACTGGTATTCCAGTTCAATTTAAATATCATTTGTTAAAAAACGGAGAATTCTTAAAAGTCAAAACTGTTACAACGCTTTAGATGTAGGTATTCGCTATGGAGAAGAAACTCCATAAGTGCACCAGAATCCTAATCCTATAATAATTATTATAAATGCGAATGTCCGTTTATTTGTTTGTTTGTAACGCCTTCACGCCTTAACTGCTCAACCGATCGTTATGAAATTTTGCACAC
>DWPV01004486.1:0-13557 GCA_018251915.1 Urbanus proteus proteus
GGTACCTTTTATCCCGAAAAGTGATACTACTCCCGCGGGATAGGAAAGTAACTTTTATACCTACAATGTACCTACTTCTATACCTACGGCCTCATTGTTTGAATGAGCGCGAGCGAAGCTGCGGGTTAATACTAGTATTTTAATAACGTTAAGCTTATTTTCTTTTCCTATTTTGTTTTGTATAATTATTATAGATAGATAAATTGATATTTAATTCCCACCATTTGTAACCCTGATCGAGGTACATTTAAAAGGAATGTCAAAGTAATTAATTCATCAATCACGGAGTAACGTAGTTTGTCTCATTAATTACTGCAAAAAAACAACTACAAGACACTCCATTGTCTTGTAGATTTTTTAAGATGAAATTTTCCGATAGAAAAGACAGTAAATAAGTAAACCTACTCTCTATTTCAAAACAAAACAGGGATTGATTAATAGGTATATTTGTACTTGAATTAGAGACATTATAAGCCTAATTGAAAAGTTTTGAAATAGGAAGTTTACGTTTATTACATTTCTTAGTACCTTCACAGTGTTAGAAACCAAGCATAGCCTACAAGATCTCTCGTTTATTTTTAACTTTAAAGGTTTAAGATAGGTTATCTGATGGTATCATCGCCTACATTTAGAGTCATGCCATTGTTAAAGCAAGTGATAATAGATTTTAATACGCAAAACATTGTAATAAAACAGAGTTCCTAACCCGAACCCCTGCGGGAGAGGTTGGCACTAGAGGAATTCATATCACTATGCTAAATAGATACCTATAGTGCCTATAGTATGTTATAATAAGTTTAACGTCAAGTGGGGTAATATCCTGCACGTCCTGATAATAAATGGTGACTTAACCTATTGATGATATTATCAATATTATAAAATTAATTTATTACATACACATTATTTTTACCGATATATGTTAGGTATGTTTATACTTTCAAGTCTTTCAAAACTGCCTGTAAAAGATTTTTAGCATTATTTTAATAATGACGATTGCACTTTGTTCGGCGTAATATGGTGAATTGAGGTCGTTCTTTAATAGTAAACAATATTATCTACCATATTTTATATTATTAACAGCATAATCAATAAGATATGCGTAAAACAATATTATCTACCACATTTTATATTATTAACAGCAAAATCAATAAAATATGCGTAAATATAATAAGATTAACGTCAACCGCTATAATATCTTCAATAATCATATAGAACGAGGCAATATTCCCAATTTAGTCGATAGCTTTAGCGCAGAATAATCTCTTCAAATGAAGTCGCTACAAACGTCTCATTGAAAATTTGAAATTGGCCGTGGGCTGTGATTAAATGGAGCCCCATTACATTAGCATAGCGTTTAGTTTGAGAACACGTCTTGGAGTCGAGCTTTTGGTGTAGCTCTAGGGTTACCATTTATATTACAAAACCTATGTAGATACTGAATAAATAATAAAATATACAAGATGAGCAGAAAATATCAAATTTCAGTGATAAAATAAATAACAATGAATGTTCTCTTATTTTCAAAATTAGAAACGATTACTTTTAAATTGTTAAACATTTTTAAATTACATTTTTACTAATGGTAACTAAGGGTTTTGATTATATAATTGTTTATGCGAACTAAATTAAGAACTCAAACAAACAATACCTATTTAAAGCATCTATGTTAATACCATACGATTTTTACACTGTTATAGAAATATGATATCTGTCGTCTCTTGTAATTGAGAGAGTCAATTAGTTTGAACTCAAACAATTTCTCAGCACTTGATAAATTAAATGTTGGCTAATTTGAAAGAATCTGTGGCAGGCTGGCAACCCTAGGCCCCGCGGGCGGACGGCAAATTGGTAGTGGGCGGCGGCGCCGTGATCCCGCGACCCCTCGATAAATATTCCATCCATCCCGCATGTACGTCCCGCCAATAAAACGCACTCAATGTCAAAACTTTACAAACTGTTTGGCTTTTCTACAAATTGTTAACATTTATTATGGGCTTAAAAGATTTCTTTATAAAAATTACGTGATTACATTCAAAATATTCACAGTTTTTGTATAAGTCATATTCCATTTTCGATATTTATTTTGCGTGCGATACAAGTCTGCTAGAAACGCCTACGATACATTATGTCTCCAGTTACCATTTGTGCAGAAATAAAACAATCTTGACTGAAAAAGTACTTTGAAAATGTAGAAATAAATGCAAAAATACATGCAAGCGGTTAACTAATAATGTAGCCTGCACGAATATGTACAAAGTAAAACGAAACAAAAGACTCTGGTCTTTGAATCGAAATTAAAATTAATCCACCCGGAAAACAGAAGGATATGAAAACTCAAACAAAAGGGACAAAAGAAAAATTCAAAGAGGAATCGGACGCAAGACGGCGGAGCAAAAAGAAAAAGGTTTGTAGAGCGCTCTCGCTCGGTCGGCGGGCCGAGTACCAGGCGCGCATACCGCGACTGGAGTGTTCAATTAAACCGCGCCGAGATCTAATCAAGTGTGATTTTAATAGAGTGCTGCTGATCGAGCACAGGCCTTGCGCATCCACTGACAATGTAACCGATAACGACTTGGCTCAAATTAACGAATTTTACTCGTCGAGATCGAATATCGAATCGTATCTAACCGTTACGAAAGATTATGATCCGACTGACACTCGCATTGTTTTGTTTCTTTTAAAATTGAGAATTAAATAGATTTGTAGACGTGTTTAATTAAGATACGCCATGAATACTGTTAATCTATTAATTGAGAAACAGATTCTATTTTAACATGCAGTTATCTCAGGTATTTTCATTACTTATCGATATTTTGTCATATTTATTGACTGACAAAATATTAATGTTAAATAGGTACGTAAGTATAATCTCTAAAGAATAATGAGAGGTAATAAGGGAAAATAATATATAAGGGAAAACCACAATTTCTGCATTTCTGATTATTCAAATTACAAAGAAGGAGCAATAAGACCAAAGTACAACGTCAATAGCCGATTCCCACAATTCCCACGAAAGGGGATAGCTCTGGCTGTCGAGCACAAAGCGAGGTAGTGTTTCGCGGACCGCCCGCTGCGCCCCGCGGCGCTACAAGCGTCGAAAAAACTAAACAAATGCCACAGACTGCAAATGGCAATTTGCACGAAAAATCGTTGACTATTTTGTTACATGGAAAATCATTTTAGTTCGAGATTTGGTTTTAGTTGACAGTTCATTGTTTCAATAACAGAGTACACCAGAACAATACAACCCGTTATTATTTCACTGTACATTCTTATTTGTCAATGATACTCGCTTGGTTTATGTGATTGTTATTGATATTAACATATTTCTGTATGATATTAGATATTTGTATTTATTTTGAATAAGAATTGATTTAAAATACAATGAGAATGATATTAAATATGAGTTAAAAGTTTAAACAAGTACCTAACTACCTATTCTAAATGAAAGTTACATCTTCAGGCGATCACAAGTTCATTCATCTGCACATTTGAGAGTAATGCACCGATCCTAATTGAGTTCCTTTATTGAGTTCGTCTTGTGTAATTGCAGTCGCATTCCTGGCTATTCTCTTGAAAATTACTGAAATGTTTTACATTGAAGCGTCTCAAAAGATTATAAAATAAACTATTTTGTGTAGATTTGTATTTTATATGTTTTCCTGATTGAGTACAGTTGAAAACTGAAGTAATATTTCTCTAATATCTTTATTTTAATGTAATATATAGTTATAAGTACATATATTATGTAACGTAGGTATATGCTTCCTGTTTCCGTTTCATCTGCTCATGCGCATTATCTTAGGTAGGTAATACTATTTATTATTAAAATGAAAAGTATGTTTAAATACATGTAATCTGAAATGCTATTAGACCGAATCTAATAATTATATCACTATTAGAAAGCTATACCTAATACTCAATGAAGATAAGCTTCAAGTAAGATAATATTACATCGCAGATGTAACCGATATGGACCGTCAAGGCTGCAAAGTCGGTATGTCTTTAAAGCAAAGTATTATTTATGTAAACAAAACTAGAAAGTCGTTACTATCAGACTTTAACGGACATTAAATCCCCTTTTAGAAGTTCACCGGGGAAGACTGAGTTTTACAAAGTTCCCGGTTTTAAAACAAATTTAAATTCGTTCATAGTAATCCAAGTTTTTCCTCAGTTAAGTATTTTAACCCGGCGGCCGAGCTCCGAGCATTCGCAATCAGTGCGACGTAAAATCTGCTTTGAGAAATTTTAATTATAATGCGAGAGTATTTAATGATTTTTCTCTTAAAACAAATATAAATACGCGTCTATTTAACTACTCGTTATGGTACAACACACACAGAAATCCGGTTCTCACATCGGCGCAAGCTCCGTCGTTAAACATGCTTTCGGCAAACAATTTGTCAAATTATCTAAATTATTATGAACTCAAATAGCTGGTTGGTAACCAGAAACCTGTCTTTGCATTGATTTATATGGCAACTTGTAAGTATTTGGGACACATTAAAATCGAATTGTAATTTCGTATGAACATATGGATACGAGCCTCGTATGGGGATTGGCAGGCTTTTATGCGCTTGCGAGTAATGATTTCAAACATTCCATATTTTAATCGTGTACGTAAACGAGAAATATTTATGTTACAAGTCATTAGTCACATAAAACTGATAGCAGAAAGACAGCATAGCAGTGTAGGCTGTAATAACGGTCAAATGCATGTAAAAACCTAGTTTTTCCACGTTTTACTACGCATTCGGTTTAGTCACGACGTCGTAAAAATCGCATTTCCACGCGTTCAATCCATTAATTACTCGTTAATGATCGAGCAACACAGGATACTGATTAAATCGGTTTTTTGTAGAAGTTGTATTTTTCAATTAAACGATCAGTACTCAAAAAAATGATTAATGCTAGGTCATGTATCATCAGCGAGATTAATGTAAGAATATTTATAAAAAAATAGCGCGACTGTCCGGTGTACTTCCCAAAACGATTAACGAAACCACGAGCATAAAAATAAATCACGAACGAAGAATAAAAACGAAACGAATACTCTTTAATTGAAGTGTGCACTTTTTAAGTGAAATATTCGAAGCGCGGCAAACGTAGTCAGAAGACTAATTTTAACAATACCAAACTCTATATATAACAACAAAGGACTAATCTTTTTCATAAACCTATAAGTTACATCTTTAATTTCTAAGTATCCTGTTATAACGAGAAATATTAAGATACATTGAGATATTAAGAGAAAAAGGGACAAAACAAAATGTTTCATTGCCAAATCTCCGCAGCAATATATTGCAACAGAAAACAAAATACACGTCGTAAAACATGTTCAAACGAACGATATATTTAGTTTAACATCAGTTTTGTTGTTTGAACGAGGCAGCAGACAGAAAGAAGTTGTCTACTTATCAATTCCGAGAGTCATTGAGTTCGACAACGTGGTTTAGGGCCCTTGAACCTCTCAATGAATCCTTTGTAAAGGTCGCTTTAATGTTTTATAAAGATTTTATGCGGTGTCAAGTGATCTTTGTGTGACCGTTCCTTCCAAGAATTAAGTACAGTAAGTGTTTTAAGCATAATAAATTTCCTGCTACGTTTAGAAATTGAGTTGTAAAAATCGGCGTTTAATATAGTACTTAACAGAGCTTCCGACTTTAGCATCATTTAAATCTGCAGCCGTCATGTTTTTCTGTATGATTGATCGGTGATATATATTACTCGCATGTATTTTTCCTGCAGCTAAAACGAAATACCTATCTACATAAAAATACTGTCACTTCTAAATTCCTTCAACTACATACCTAGCTAATTATATTTCAAGATATTTCTTTATAAATCAAATTTATTAAGTCCGTCCAACCAGCAATTACTTACGATCTATAAGCACATTCGTTCACCTCGAAGTCTATACGTTGATTAAACACCAATCGCAAAATTAGTAGGTGCTTCAATATTGCAGGCATTTTGAACGAATACATCATTTACAAAATTGTAAAAGCTTCAATAAAATATACGATAACTTTCATTTGTATTGTTTTTACAAGCGAATAGCCCCGCAATTCTCGTTTATTAAAAGCCGATACTAAAACAACACGTGGATTACAATAAAACAAACTAGCTATCTTTCGGCTTTCATATTGGTAAATAAAACTATTCTCGTAAAATGGTTAGTTGGATACCAATGATATGGATTATTATGGTTTCACTGTTAGTAAAAACAAATATCTATATCTCTTTGAATGTTAGAAAATTTGATATTAATAATTGTACAATTATTGTATTTTTTATTAAAATTAGGATGTGAATGTGCTAAAGGTTAGGTACACATATACATATCTAACTAAATAACATTGAAAATGCTCCACGTTAGAAGTTAAATCCATAAATAGCAAGAAATTAATGGATTTGTGACAAGAACTCAGGTAAAGCGTTCCACTGGAGTAATATTATGCGTTATTTTGTATTCATTAACAAGTTTCTACTTTTATGCTACAAAATAAGATGTAATCACACGCTATTACCTTTTAAACGTTATTTACTTACTAGGGTAGTAGGTGAGCATTTTGCCATGTGGTACCTATCGATCTTAAATACTCCCTCTCTACCAATAGACGTTGTAAGAAATGACTAAGAGACAAAATTCAGGAGGCAGGCAGAAGTGTTTGGTTCCCGTGTAACATGGACACCGACTGCGGTCACCACAAGCATTCCAGGCGCGCTGACAGTTGGCAAAGCTCCCAATAGGGAAGGCCTATGTCCAGCAGTAAACCTTAAAGGGTTGATTGATGAAAAAATGTTAGCAACTACCTACTTTCTTTAAATAGAGATAAAAGTTCTAACGTCACGACAATTCTGCCAAGTCACAACTCTAATATGTTCAGTAACACAGCTTATACAAACGACCGACCCCACATTGAACTCCTATACTTTTTGCGCTCCTAATATGCATACCGCTCAGTATCTAAATCTTGAAAAAGGTAAAATACCGACAAAATACAGGTAGGTAATAAAATAGTGGATCGGTCAGTGACTAAGAGGTTCGCTATACCTTAGTGAAATATCTGAGGGCCTTAGATCCCGACCTACACATAAATCGGCGGACAGATAACATTGAAATAGTAATAGCCCTTATCACAAAGCGGCAGTATAAGACCATTGTCTACCGAAGGGTTGGTAATAAAACTAGAACTTTACTACGAAGTGTCTTACATCGTACTGTGAAATAATGAAGTTTCAGCACATTTACTTGATTTAAGGTAATAATTTGAAGGTGGTATACACTTCTTCAGCTACGGCGACAGTTCTATCTACATTCACACTTATTTTTGTTTTCTCAAAACCATTTAATGTTCTAACTTAGTCTTTAGGAGCAACGAGTTTATATCTCTATTCCTCTAGTAGGGACACATCATACCTGGATGGATTTATCTGAAGATGTCAATCCACAGCTGTAGTTACATATTACTATGATCAAGTTGAATACTTTTTTGAACTTCAATTATACATATGCATTTAAAAAAATTAACTTGTTTTTATAAAAGTTTCAAACAACTTTATCAACTTTAATATTAGCGTCGTTTAAAATCGCAATTATCATACTTTTATATTGACCTCATAATCTTAGTAGGTTATAGGAATTAAAGTTATCTACCGCTGACATCATTTATCTATCTAAGACCCCAAACAGTGGGTACATCATATAATTAATCGCTATAATTAATTATAACCTTAATGATATCGCATACACCGGTGTACTGTTTACGATGTTTTAATGATTGACTTAATTTAGTGCCGCCTACCAAATTTAATTAACGTTGAATAAATAAATAATCCGCTCGGTTCTCACGATATTTTATCGAATAGTGAGATTAAAATTCATATACCTATTTTATTAAATAACAAGAAACTTCCTCAACATAATATTTTCTGGCGTAGGTAGATAATCAAATGCTGTTTCGTTTCGTTCTAATGCTTTTCATTGATAAAGACATTTTAGTTATTTTTACTAACGTTGTTAGTTATTTTTCTAGTAGTAAGTACCTGCTATCCATCCATCCATCAGCCCTTTGAAAGTACCTGCTATACCTAGTTGGAAGTTAGGTACTTGTTTTTCCTCATAAATATGTTGTAATGTGTAGCAGGCACTCAATTCCAGTCAAAATACTTTTGCCAAGGAATTTTTTCAAAACGATAAAATCTTGGATTATGAAGTACCTAAAAACCACAATAAATGTTAATGAAAACGTACTTCAAAATTAAAATTACTGGAAACCATAAACTTAATGGTTATCCAAATAGTCACGTTGTAAATTTAATTGGATGTCATCAAAAACAATGAGATCGTAATGTTCTTTGTAATTAAGAGAAATACCTAATAGTTATTACTTCGTTACGAGCTATTCGTTTTTAACAGCCTTATTTAATAAGACAAAATATATACAATTGTGTAGTTCTTATAATTTTAAAGTTTGGATTTTAATGTTTGTTTTGTAAATATAGATATTGGTTTATTTACAACAAAGTTATAGATTACAGGACAATTCTGGGGTATTATTGAAATCCGTTTTCGTGCTTTATTTCTCAAATTGAGATAGTCGAAACAGATTTAAGAACTACGTTCGTTTATACCTAACTATACAGTCGTAACAGGGTTTTAAGGATCATTCGACATGAAGTCGGTTTTTAGTTTTGTTATCTTCATTTTTATTATGGTATAATACAGAAAAAAAATCTCCTTACATTTTTTTTTATTTTTTTTTTTATAACATGTGAGTAGCAAACGAGCTTGCAGTCCACCTGATGGTAAGTGGCCACTGCCACCCATGGACATTTGTAATCAACCCCAGATATGATCACGGTCATACCTGGGGTTGACCACAGATGCGTTGCTACCCCTGAGGACTGAGATGGAACGCCTCGGATAAGTCTGTCTCCCTGACCACACCCTTCCAGCCAGAACACAGCAGTGCTTAACACTGCCATTATAAGACAGAAATAGGTGTGGCGGTGGTGCCACCGGAGTCGATCTACATGGAGTTCTACCACCTTTAAATAATAGGAAAATGAAATACATAATAGGAAAATGAAAAACCAATGCCCGATAGTAAGACCTGACTTCTGTAAGACCGTAGGACGTAAGTGAAATGTATTTAAAATAGATAAGAGATAAGTGTCTAATCAGTTCCCATCGTCCTCGTGGCGTGGGCTAGCTAGCCGTTTACATGGATGTCTTTATAGTAACGGAACTTTTACTTCCTCATAAAATAAACATTGCCATAGTAGTTAAATATACGTATGAAGTTTAGTTAATGTAAATAAAATTGTATTAACACTGTTTACTAAGGAAAAGTTTACACACAATAAAATTGTGTAAGCTATTGCATTTTGAAATTAACTAAATCATAGAGTAAGTACCTAATAGGTAGAAAATAACATAAGTAGATATTAGTAGCAGATACTTAAGTACTATTTACAAAGTTTTATAACATTAAAAGATAAGTAAATTACGTCAAGCTAACCATAAAAACGAAGCGGAGTTAAGCATCACTTAGAGAAGGCACTTAAAAGTTGTTATTATTATATTTCTGATATTAGTAAAGGTAGAAGCATTTTAGTATGTTGGCACTTGAGGCCTCGCCTTATCGGCTCCCTTGTCGTCTAAATGGGAAGGCAAACAGCCCACCGTTTGTTGACACGCCGCGATTCGACCGCTTTATAAATATTTCGAGCGCGGCGGCCAGCGGAGAGCCATTATCCCATTAGGGAAGGGCATTACTCACTCACAATGTGAAGCTATTAGCCGACGTTCGCGGCACGTACCTACTCGCCCTCGATCGCTCCCGACTTGACTACCTCGAGCGGTACAAACTACCGCTGGTCAAATGATGACATAATTAGTGATAAAATTAACTAAGAAAATATAAAGTGAAGCTTTTGACGTGAGCTTAACCCTCCCCGCCCGCTCCTCGTGCATCGGTTGCGTGCGACGTTTACACGAGCTACGATCCCCCGCATCCATTACCATTTACTACACATCATACAACACCGCTCACCTCTCGCAGCACCGGACCGCTTCACGCCGCCAAAACAATCCACCGCTTTGTTCCGATATGCGATCGATACGAACCGACCGACCCTCTACACCGTAAAAGCGAAGTAAATTACTTTTAATCACCATTCGGCACATAAACGAACGCGGCCGACTCGTTTCACAATATTGCTAGTTTCAAACTTAACACATGCACGTACAGTACACCACACGATCGACAGTCATACCTCGGGGCGGTGTAATCAAATCCATAGTAGGTATAAACAAATAACACTGGTGATTTCACAGTAGAAACACTAGTTTAGCGTATCGCACGTCAGCGCCGCGTCGAGTCGGCGGACGACGGCGGAACTCGGTGGAAACGAGGAACGCTACGTGTCCCCCGGTCGCGCGGTCGGTGCCGTATACGAGCGAGCGAGACGTCCTATGCGTGTTCTTATTAATCCGACAGAGACGTACAAGATTTTACGGGCGGCAGAAAAATGTGAGAAGGAAGGGCGCATACTGATTACGACCATCGGCGTCGTCTATCGCCGCAGCCTGCTACTTTGCGGATTTGCCCAATGAGTGAATAGACAATAATTGTGCGTAGCGTTTGTAGCGGTATCAGAATAGTCGCCCATTCATTACGATGATTATCCGACAATTAAACGTTGCAGCGGAGGTCGTTGCCTTCTCATTGTACCTGTCCCTTTCTTTCCGATTATGACAGAGCTTAACCAAAGCTTTCAAGATAGATCGGGTAGCATTTAATATCTGTTAAATATGAATACCTATTAAGATGGTAAAGTGCAGTGACTTAATATTATGAATAAGGCAGATCTTTTAAGATTTATTTGTACTATTTCTAAGGTCGCGATAGTAAATAGACGAGGCGTATTAAGTCTCAGTATGATTTAAATGCCTTTATAAAGTACTACTCGATTGTGATTGATTTAAACGTTAAGTACGCCTACAATACTTATAAGGATATATACCAAATATGAACCATGAACTCAAAAAAAACTTATTTAAATATCTTTTGTTATGAGCAATGTAAACCAAAATAAAATAGGATTTGCTATACAATTTTATATAATTTTAAATCATGTCATGCTATATAATTTTAAATCATACTTACATGAATATGTAATCTAGGTTTAAACGCGTCTCTCAATCGCGTTAATGATTAAAAAAATATTTATGTCCGAATAAACACCTGAATAGTAACATTGAAGTGTTTGAAGGCTCACAACCACGAAATAATAAATTTTGAATTATTGAAGCGTAATTGCAGATGGGGATCACCTTTCATAAATTTAATACCTTTTGATGGGTTTCACTGAGGAAATATTTGATAAATCAAATATATCAAGCCCGTCAAACCCAACATATGGCATTGAAACAAAACAAATGACTGTATTTAACTATTTACATTTATTATTCAAATTACCTTAATCTTAAGCATTATAATTTGGAAACATTTTGCACTGTAGCGAAGAGTCTGAAAACAATTCACTATAATACATTCTTACAAATTATTCTACACCTTATGAATAAATAAATTAAGGAGTTAATTGCTAGTCGAGAGCTAATGTACTACTTGGAGGCATTCATTCATTTATTTTTTAATATAAATATGTAAATAGTCAAATAAAAAATAACTTGAACATATTAAACACGTTTGCTTATATCTGGAGGCATTTAACGAGTCAGACATGGACCGTGACAGAAAAATATGTGTATTAACAGTTCAATCTGTAGTAACAGCCACCATAATGGGCCATGCCTGTCAATACTTGCATAGAAAAAATATTAACTTATCTGGCACACTCAATGTCAGATATAAACAAATCTTTACCAGTTCTTGCGACTTAAGTAACAATAAGACTATCTTTACCCCCAGTTACACAACAGCTTAGATGAGATATTTTGTCCAACTAAAAAAATGCAGCTGGATCTTTGAACTATAAATAATAAAACAAAAGTCGTCATTATCATTAACTTTTATAAACTGGAACAATGGCTGCAACTCCCTAGGAAATGTTTCATAATATATCTTTTTATTTAATTTTGTCTATGTCTGAATAAGGTCACAAAATATTTTTTTTATAAAAAGTTTTTGAAATATTTGAGTCACCAAATCAGGAATATAAAAAAAATTATTAGTGCAACAATTTCTATCCAACCTTAAACAGGACATTTCGATGGCTCCTTTGCATAAGGTTGTATTTAAATTCGTAACTTTTGAGCAGAGCGATTTTAAACTTTTATCAATGTACTAAATCAGTAATTAAACATAGTATTTTTCGTTTGATCGTTTGATTATGTAATTGTATTTGCAAAAATAGGAACAACGACCTCAATTAACGACGTTTTACTTCTTATTAGTATGTTGTATGAATTTGTTACGATGTTATGCTACTAAATAAGGAAACTATCACAACGCGAAAAAGGTCGTATGATAAACATAAGACTTTATGCCACCTATTTTACAAATATTTCGCCTACGCACATTTACACGGTACGACGTTACGGGTATTTGATGCGATTCTATGGTGTGTGGACTAAAAGTACAACGCCAATCATTGTATCGAGTGAAACGACTATATGCCCGGAATTTAATTACAATACACTATTGGCTTTTGAAATATCTCTCAAACTAATAAAGATATTTAAGTGTTTCACGGACATGTAGTATTCATGTCATACCGAATGAGAATACTGAAATCTCATTTTCCCAAAAAAAAACTACGACCTTTTGCGTAGGAGCCATCGATTTTATCATTCATTTGACAAAACAAATCCTTTGACCTAAGACCATGATATTAATTTATTACAGTCAGGACATGAACAAATAAATGTTTGTTTAGCTAGAGCATAATATTCAAAAACAAGATTAACTTCCGAGTCATGTAGCATTTTAATTCATAATTGCACTAATTAATCCTACAAGTATTAAATTAATTATCAAGCATTTTGGTTTTAGTAACGATTGACGTTAAACAATGCAGTGGTGTTCAACGGTACAAAATAACTAAAATTTATACACACTATGCCTTAAAATTAAATCACTTTCACAAGTGTCCATCACTAGTTGGAATAACGCCATCAAATATATTAAACTCAACGTCCTCCGAAAAACACATAATTCTTAAATCTTTAAATTCACAAAAATGTCTGCATTATATCATTCTCACATCTTGAAATAAATTATGTCATTCGGCAATGAGGAATTATTATCACTAAACCTCATCATAGGTAATACATATAGATAAATTGATATTAGATTTTCTGAAACCTAATCCCTTCGAATCTCCATTTCTTTGTTTCATTGTCACTGAATATTCTTGGATATTTTTTTAATATTTCAGATTGACTCCAAAAACTGTTCACAATGGGCAACTGCATTTTGCAGGACTCACATATTGCTATGTGAACATTTCTTGCTACCATCTTGCTATCCAATATTTCAGTTAACTTCCAAAACTATTAACAGGCAGCTTCATTTGGCAGGACCG
>DWPV01004487.1:0-13556 GCA_018251915.1 Urbanus proteus proteus
AACAAACATCCATCCATCCATCCTCACAAACTTTCAGCTTTATAATATTAGTAAGATAGTAAGATATTAGTAAGATTGATTTTGTCTTTGGTCTTCAATTACTGCCAATATTTTCTATAAGCTGCAGAACAATTTAAAAATAAAAAAAATATTTTATTATATTGACTTCACAAAGAAACAATTATTTTTAGCTAATATTGAATATTAAAAGGGGTATACCTGGCTCCACCAATAGCATCGATTTCGTCGAAGAATATAAGACAGGCCTTCTTGCTGCGCGCCATCTCGAACAGCTCACGCACCATACGAGCTCCCTCACCCACGTACTTCTGTACTAGCTCCGAACCTGATCGGAAAATATAAGTGTTATTTAATATGACGATGTCCATGTCCATTGTACATCTAATCTATTGCTGTTTTATTCTTGGGTGTGGGGTGATATCCAAGATGATTTTCAGAATGATAGAGGTAGCACTTATTCATGTAGTTTGTCTGAGACATTTCACCGTAAAAAGAATATAGGTACTTATAAATGAAAATATTAGACTAATTGTTTCTAATATACACACTATTTTAAAACAAGTTTATTGTGAAAGATTTATACATTTATACATTATATAGTATCCCATTGTTTTGTGAACTTGGAAAAAAAAAACGCAACTTGACATACATAATATACAACTTTTCGTTATACAAATTTTAATAAAAAACTAGGGTTTTATATTATTATTTTAGTACAATATTTCATATCAAGATCTAAAGAACAATATATATTGTGCCGCACATAGTAGCATTGATACAAGGCTTAAAACTACAATGGTGTTCAGTGCGTTAGATACTGTAGGAGAGTTGTATCAAAGCATCATCAAAACTTATAAACGACACTCTTTCTTTACTCTCCGTATAAAATTAAGAAGAAAAATTTGGAAAAAGCCACACCATTTTAGTTAAAAATGTGTTAAATTGTTCAGCTCAAATAAAATGTGCAGCAAATAACTTATGCTAAACATTGAAGTGCACAAAAAGAGTCATATTTGAGATTACAGGATTAATGTGAAATGTCTTATGAAATGAAATGCCTTATGATATGAAACTATAATAGAACAAATAACTGCTGCACTACTGCGGGAAGTTGGAATAAATATATCAGAAGTACACCGCAGTCAATTTACTAAGGAGGTACACCACAGTCAATCTAACATAATGTATCTAGTAATTCTCCCATCTTTGTATAGATAATGAGGACTTACCAATTACCCTGATGAAGCAGGCATCGGTACGGTTGGCCACTGCACGCGCGCACAGGGTTTTTCCAGTCCCAGGCGGTCCAAATAGCAATACTCCCTTGGGTGGTTCGATACCCAGCTTCACAAACTTTTCTGGCTACAGAGGAAAGCACAAAAAAATTATTAAATTTATAGCAGACATTCAATCAGTATCAAGAAAGCCAAGTTATGTAAGTATAAATTATATGTGTGCCAAATTATGTTTATATCCAATCAGTGGTTTAGTAAAAAAGCATTAAAGTATCTGCTAAATTTAAACTATATTCTTTCAGTACATACTTTATGTGTAAAATAGTAACAAAGGTCCATTTATCTACGCTGACAAACTTTAACCTTTAATTATAATGGTGAACATTCACCTTTTATTATATTAATTAGTATGAGTAAGATGATTACACCACAACTGTAGACTGTAGAAAACTGTAGAACACCACTATTACTACATAGTAAAATAAAGTCCGTTCTCTGTCCCTATGTATGCTTAGATCTTCAAAACTATGCAACGGATTTTGATGCAGTTTTTTAATAGATACGAGTGATTCAAGAGGAAGGTTTATATGTATAATAACATCAATTTAATAGTATAGAAGCATGCAAAGCCGCATATAATAGTTAGTTATAATTATATTTGTAAAAAAAAATCAATTACATGTAACAGTGGTGTTTCAACAACTTCCCGGAGTTTCTCAATCTGCTCCTTGCAACCACCAACATCACTGTACGTAACATCTGGCTTCTCTTCAACCTGCATCATTGTCACTGTCGGGTCAATCTTCGGTGGCAACGGAATGTGAATCTGGTACTTGTTACGGTCCACACTGTAAACAGGGAGAGTCAAAAGTAGATTAATATGTTGTACTCAAATTCATAGCAATTAAAATTTGATCAAATTTCCTGTGTTCTTTATAGCTCAATTTGTGACTCTTAAATTCAATAAATGTGCAGAGGGTATTCTGTTTGCCTTACGAACTATAAAATTATTAATTACTTATTATGAAGAGACCTTCCCTTCAGGCAAGTCGTACCAAGCATGAATATGTTGATACATCGACTTGCATAATTTTCTTTGATTCTACATTCTAATGTATTGGAATAGACTTAATATTAAATATATGCTTATGGTATCAACAAATTTTAACTAGCATAATAATAATGCAATAAAAAGTATTTAAAAACATAAAACAACAATTTACAGATAAAACTTTAAAGTGGCTGTTTTGAAAATTTACCATTTTCAACTCGTCAACATATTCACACCTGGTACGGATATTATCTAGGAGTTTCCTTATATATAGTTATAATTTATGGATGGCTGTGGCCACTTATCATTAAAACACATTATAAATATGTATGTTAAATTTGAGATACATGCATAAAGATATGTTGTAGTCCTCAGTTATATCACATTACACAAGCTCAAACGTAATGTACTAAAAGTCAGCGAACAATGATATAGGAGACTAGATCTAGAATCTGCTAAGTTTTAAACAACTTCCAAATAATAAAGTCTCCATACAAAAATACATGGCTATTTCCTTTAAGAAAACAAATATACATTTTAAACAAATAAACTTAAAAAACACTTTTTAAACTCTTTTATATGGGTGCCATGGGCATACGAAACACCCAGACCCAGAACAGAATTCTAAATTCATCATTTACATGTCTGTCTGGCCAGGAATCGAACCCAGGACCCATTGTGCGGCAGACCAGTATGGTAAGCGTTCCGCCACGCAAGTCGTCTAAAATATATCTTTTTTTTTTAGTCAACAGCTATTGAACATTAAAAGTGAATTTAAATGGAATATTTAGACATCAATTTCTTTTTTTCAATAAAGGGCCAAAATGTGTTTTTTACTTGAAGTAATGCCTTGAACCTTGCCAAAAATGGATGGGACTTTATGCTACAGCTAACTATATGCAAATATTTACCTAAATTATTTCTTTTTACATTATTAAATAATTTATTGAACTCACCCAACTCTCATGCCTTCTTCAATGTCAGTCGGTGCTACAGAATCAGCTAGATCTACCACAAACTTTGCAAATTGCTTCACATTGATTATGTATTTTGGATCGTTGGAATCTGCATTGATGATCTTTGTACATCTTGCCACCTGACGAGGTAAAATTAAATTGTTTTAGTGACATAGAACTTAAAGAAAAAGATGTTTTTATGCTAATGATAAGAAGATACATATAAGAAGAATATAAGAATAAATTTTGGATATGCTTAGTATTAATCAATCACACCAGAAATACTTATAGAAATATCTTTAATAGAAAATGCTACCATAACAATGAAGTAAGGAATAAGAAACAGCGTCCAAAGGGGTGGTAGATTTTGGACGTTCAAAAAGAGAATTGTTTTATTCATGCATTCTGATGACTCTTTATTTTTATTGTTATATGATATTTGGCTCAAATTTAGACATTTTCAACTAGTAAAAGTTATATTTTATCGATATGAAATCAATAATATTTATAGGTTATGTTCTTGAATGACTTTTTTTGAAAGAGAAAACTAATTTTTAAGAGATTATGTTGTTTTTGAATGACCAAACTAATTTTTAAGCCAGTTATCATCTGCGTCAGGTAACGGAGACTCCGTGCCGTGCCATTTACATTAAAACGGGGAAACTTATTTGTACACCTAATAGATAATGGTTGATTTGGCTACCTGTAAGGGCTGTTCGTTCTGCAAGGTCTGTTTGTCCGCAGCCAAGTCCCAGAGCGCAGGTGGCGCCAGCCCCGTGTCTGACTCCTTGATGCCGGTCAGCTCGTTCACCCTCTTCATCACCGTCTGGATGCCATCCTCTACTTCCTTGATTATCTTTGTGTACTGCCCTTGACCCTATGTTCAAACGTAAATGATACAACTTTACATAGTTATGTTATATTTCATTGTTACAATATCTGGGAAACAAACTTAATGCTATTAAATAAACAGTACTGTTACCATAGTGAGCCCACAATGGGTTACACAAATTATTGTAAAAAAATATAAGTAAATGTAACTTTTTGTCAATTCGTCAAGATGCTGTCTTATTTATACATATATTCTTTTCTTTTAGTCTTTTAAATCATAGGGAAAACATTAGTAAAGGGATATAATACGCGTAGTATCAAGTAATAACAGTAATAATCCTAATTATTATAATGCGAAAGTCCGTTTATTTGTTTGTTTGTAAAGCCCTCACTCTTTCACTACTCAACCGATCGTTATGAAATTTTGCATACACATAGTAAGGGGTCCAAAAAAGGACATAGAGCACCTTTCATCCCGAAAAAACGTACTACTCCCGCGGGATAGAAAAATAAATAAAAGTAAATAAATAATAATAAAAGTAAAAGAACAGAGCAAGACAAATTTATCAAAAACTTGAAAGAGTTGTATGAATAAAATTACCACGTTGAATAATATGTATAAATATGGTATACTGCAACAAAACCACTTATTATATTATTAATAATAAAAAACGAGACAATGAAGTTCAAAAAGTGGTTTCAAACTGTGAAGTCAACAACCGAATATGCCAGTCATCGTCCTACTAACATTTTATAACAGTATTATTTTTAAGTTTTTATAAGTAAATAGAATAAACTTACGTAGGATTTTAAAAGCGCAATATCGCCTTCATCGAGTGCTGCAATTTTAAACAAAAACAAACATTAATAACAATTACTAAACAAAAGGTTAGTTTATTCTTCAAAATGTCGTTACTTACATTTTATTTCCTTCTCTGGTTCTTCCTTATCATCTTTTACTTTTCTCATATCATCTCCTAAATGATCAGGCATGTTTATTCTTTGTTCTAAACTAGAGTTCAATTCAGTAATCAATTAAATAAATTTAATCAAAGTATTCGTGTTAAAAATGTCCGATTGCCAGAGATAGTTTTTAATATGCTTTCCGTTACACGCAGATTTGATATCTATTTGTCGCTCTTGTCTGATTTAAAATAGCGCATCGCGCGGGGCCACATCATATAAAATTTACGCTAAATGGAACGTTCCAAAAAATTATTCGTTTCACGCAACAATTGTACCGTTTAACATCGATCTTAGCTTTTAAGGTTAAAATAATTTCCTAACAATGAAATACTATTATAGGTAAACTAAGAAAGTATATTTACTTAAAACTTATAAGAAAATGAAATATTCTTTTGATAAAGTAATTTAATTGTTATGAATAAATACTTTTTAACAAACATTGACAAGACTGGCAATTTGGCAGATGACTTGACTACCGGTACCGCCATCTGGTGCAAGAAATCAGTAGTCAAATTTTGTATTCGTAGTGCTGAATGGAGAACCACATTTATTCGTGTTATTCATGAATATTATCTTCTGAAAACTTGAATATTTTCTTTTAGGTAAGACATAAAAACAATAATTTTGATAGTAAGATTCGTATTAACGTGTACTGAAGGCAATTAAATTTTCCGACTCTCATCGTGACCCAGAATGTAAGTAATGTCAAAGCCCGGTTTTACTCGCGATTCTCATTATAATGGATCCGTGTATTATATCAGACGATATATATTTTTTGCTTTTAAAAGTTGTGAACACTATAAACAGTAAAAGGATTGCGCGGAATCGGTCTTTCATTTGTTAGTTGGTGAGACGACACGATGTCGTAGAATTCCCGGTAGGTTGTACTTCTTTGCGCTTTGCATCTCGTGTGAAAAATGCTTAGGATTATCTTATTGTTATCTGTTTTGTTATCGTTATATCTTGTTCATCTCGAGAATGTCCAAGATGTCCAGATGAGTGCGTACCTACATCCGTTATGTTTTGTATACCAAAAAAGGTTCGTAAAATCTTTGTCTGTGTTAAAATCATTTGAGCACTTCTTTAGTTGATTTAATTTACGTATAAACTTACATCACAAAAACCGTTTTGTTTATGTGTTAAAGTTTCATCATAACTGATTGTGATAACCATAATATAACCTTTTCTTATATGATAAATGGCCTTAGTCTAATTATAAGTTCATTGATTTGAACTTATTATTTGTATGTCTCTTCCTTCGGCTTAAGTTATTATATAGGTATCTAAAGAATTTTGTCATAAATCCATATATTTTTAGATATTGCAAAATCAATACTGTTCATATCCAAATCTTATAAGATAATTTTCAAATGTGGAATGTCTAATTATAATTGTAAATAACTATAGATATAACCTGTACATATTTCCATTTTACAATGTTAAACCAGTAATATCAGATTTAATTTTGTTAATGACTAAACTATTTAAATGTATAACTATTATTCTTTGGCTATTTGACTGTACAATTAGGTGAACACCAAAAACATGTTATAAATCTGAACTTTGTAGGTATAATTTTTATAAATCACTGTAAGCTATAGGGCTATTTTTTTTATCTTAAACAGATTGAGAGTTGTAAACCTCCAACCACCGATACCGTTAAAATTTACACCGTTACTGTCAAAACTTTCATAAAATTAGCTATTATATAAAAGAGCATAATACTTCAAGTAAACATACATATTATTTAGATTTTTATGTGTTATATTTTTATTTTTATTTTATTGACATTTGAAAAACAACTTATAATTAAAGATTTTACTGAAATAGACATAATATATATTAAAATAATACCACATTTGACATATAGTTATAACAATAGTTTTGCAGAATTATTTCACGAAAGTAAACATGTGAAAAAATCATAGTAGAGAAGATGACATAAAAGTGATGTATTATCAAATACTATGTCACTAAGAGCCATAACGCATGATCACTGTGTATTATGTATGTATAGCGTTTGCTTCAAACATGACATGTGGGATGCTTTCTATTTATAACCATTCATACTGCCCTCTCAAATGTGTTCACAACACCGTTGTATCAGTGATATTTTCATCACACTTTTATATTACAGTACAATTATGTGTCTATAGTATTTTCTTTCTCGTACAATAAGTTTAAGACTTATTCTTAGTGACGGAGAGGCATTGTGTGGATGACTTGTGCATTGTGACAGTGAAAATGTCATTTTTGTTGGTCCTGTCTGGTTTTTTGTGCACTCTGCTCCATTGTGATGTTTGGTTTCAAGAGTTTCTTAACAAAGGTACAGTGGAGCATTTCAAAAGATAATAAATTGGTAATACTTACTGAAAATCTACATACCATGTTACCATACTAAATGTATGGAAATTTTACGTTGGAAAAGTTATCAAAATTATATTTAGCATGTATATTATTACTATTTAAATTATGCTGTTAGACATTATATCTGAAATAAAAAAATATTCAAATGTTAGTTTAACGTATGCGGTGAATAAATAAAAATATATTTGAATAAGTTAAGCTCTGTAAAAAGTTGATAAGGTAAACTTAATTAGAATAGGAAATAAGCTTATCTACTCAATTATTATAATATGTGGGTCATTAGCTCTACTACATAATATCCTCTTATTGGAAAAAAACTTGGCAAGGACATATTTTTTTGGTAACATAATTTCCCGCCTTTGTTTAAGTCCCATGTTACGGTTTGAGTTTTATGTTAAGTTCCTAATGTAAACGTATGTGTAAACTGTCTATCCCTTAAATTATGGATCAGCAACTCTTTGCAACCCTCTCATTGCAGCCCCCAGATCGTCAAATTACAGAGTGACTTGATTTTCTATCACCAAATGTGGTCCGTTGTATTCCCATGTTACAATGTGAACTGTCTTGCCGAAAAGGTTGCCAACCACTGCCTTAAACAATTATATTACAATGACTATGGGTCTCATTTAGGTTTTAATCTCGACAAGGGCTAAGTATAGACTATAGTGCCATAGTAGTATGTGCATATTTACATTCCTATCATTCCACCATGGAAAATTGAAACTAAAAGAACAAGAGCATTCACAAAGATTAAAAACTGCAAACTCAGTCCTATGAAGACTTAAAGATTAAGAAGCCATAATATTAATGATGGGAAAGTTACATCATAATGAATGTATAACAGTTATAAATATACTATTAAAAGATATATAATTATATTATGTATGGTTTCTGAGGTATTCCATTTTTTATCAATATTTTATAATGTGGAAACTATTTTTATAATCGTGCCAGGGCTTTGTAATCTACCATAAAAAGGTACGCTTCACCTGGTTGCCTCATTACAACTTGGTACTACATTATATTTTGGATAGATCCATGAGCTCTTATGTTAAAGTTGATTACATTATTAATCTTTAATTTTCACATAAAGTAATCTCATAGGATTCAGTTGAACCCCAAATAAAACCCTCCTTTCCCTTTATCTTTCCTCATTGGAGCTGCACTTCTATTTATGGTATCATAGGACTTAGTAAAACAAGGTTTCATTAATGAAATATAAAAGTAGGATATCTTTTCATATCAGTATGGCATATGCATATGTATAATTTTGTTTGCAGTGCTGCTGGCGAGTCGGCGAGATGCACACAGCCAGCGTTGATGGACAGTACCGGGGCACTAACGGAGCCGCCCTCGGCCGCGACAAAGTCGCCATATTGGACGCAGGCTCTCAGTATGGAAAGGTAATGTTATTGTTACATTGTCTATCAATGCCCTATCTAATATCTATGGTGTATTTTTAATGTTGATATCGTAAGCTACAGATATTTATTGATGATTTGAATGACTTTTGTATTGATCAGTAGAAAACAAACGATACTTGACCTTTTTATGTTGACTTAGTCTGATATATTTAACATTTCTGTATGGTTTATTATGCAGGCTGTTTTACTTCTAATTTCAGATGTAAAGTTATTTTCAAAAATTTTGCTAAATTTTGGTCTACTTTATAATACTCCTAAAATGATCAAATTTATGAGTATTATGAACTAGAGTAGATCAACATATATTATAGCAAATTTTTTGCTATTTTAACGTTTCAAATCATGAAAAAATCTCATTAATGGAATTCATAGAATAAAATCCTGTGATACAATAATCTACTTGATTTATCTTTTGTCGGCAGGTCATAGACCGAAGAGTGCGTGAACTATGCGTGGAATCAGACATACTGCCTTTAGACACACCGGCTTACCACCTGAAGGAGAACGGCTACAGGGCAATCATCATCTCTGGCGGTCCAAACTCTGTATACGCAGAGGACGCGCCCAGATATGATGCGGATATATTCAAGATTGGTTTGCCGGTTTTAGGTGAGTTATTTTAGGCATTTTATTTAGGAGATTTTTATTTTGTGTTCTACGAAGAAGTATTTTTTTCTGATGACAGAAACTTCCTAATATTTTTTTCAAACAGTTCATTAATTCCTATTAGATGGTAATAGCTACGTGGAATGTCTCAATGTTTAAAAGAGATACGTAGTTCATAGTTCATGTTGATAAATGGAAGCAAGGTTAACATCGTAATAGATTATCTGTCATCAAAAGTTATGTTTACAAACAAATGTACATTGCTTGGAGCTAAATGTTTTTTGTTACTTATCGAAAGAACAATGGAGTGCCAGCTGCAATCTTTAGCTGCTAGACTCACCTCACCTGTTTGAGATTTCTTGTACAGGTGCTTTAATAGCAATACCAAAAAATTACTTACTGGAACAATTAATGATGAATTTAAGGATTAACCTGTCTAGTAGTTTATTACATTTAATGAAACTAATTCTATGCTTTTAGGCGGCTATTTGTCGTTTGGATTTTACGGTTACAATTGAATTCAAATTGTCAAAGCTGTATAATTTTTCTAGAAAATAAAATAGCTTACATTCCTTGTATGGAACAATCAGTAAGACAACATTTCTAGTGCCACATTTTGGACGTGAAATATTAATTTGCTTCTGGTGTTTCAATTTTGACTTTGTTTACCAGGTATATGCTACGGTATGCAGATGTTGAACAAGGAGTTTGGCGGCTCGGTGCTTCGCAAGGACGCACGGGAGGATGGCCAGTACGAAGTGGAAGTTGAGACCACGTGTCCGTTGTTCCAGTATGTATCATTCACGATATTATTGGCTTGTCTATCACTACATAGTATAAAATAAAGTCGCTTTCTCTGTCCCTATGTATGCTTAAATCTTTAAAACTACGGAACGGATTTTGATGCGGTTTTTTAATAGACAGAGTGATCGAAGAGGAAGGTTTATATGTAATTTAACGCGTGCGAAGCCGCGAGTAAAAGCTAGTAGGTAATATAACAAAAGCCAGGAATTTATCAGTCGATGGCGATCTAGCCCAACAACATAAAATATTAGTTCTTAAGAGCTTAGATAATAAGATCCCCGTACATAATTATTTTTGTTTTGATCGATGCTCATTCCTCCGCGAGAAGTTCAATGACATGAGATAAGACATTTTTTGCTCTTCACATGCGGACAAACTGTAACAAATTGCCCAGCCTCCGTAATCTCACGATTTATGAGCTTTTAGGGGATATGTATAATTAGGTACGCGAAAAACACGTTATTTTTTGTTGACGTTACTTCTGATACAACAATACAATACTGCGTATAACTAGCTTGAATAATAACTGTTTATTAGTAGCTTCAGGCATAATATTGTAACGGTTACAAAAACACTCCAAAAAGCTTTTTATAACAGCTACTTAGAAGAAAGAAATATATATAGATCTATAGTAATTATTGATTATAATAAAATTGTGATATTTTCTTAAAGCTTTACCATCATGTTTTTACAGTTATATTAATCGGTTTATTGTGGTAGAATGGCATAAATCTACATTATTAGATCCAGTCTAACTACCTACTCAAGACTTTCAGAACGAAGATCCTTGAAGCGGTAGTTTGATAATATGATTAGTCACTTTAATTTCTTTTAAACAAAATTAGAATACATACGCTTTATGCTTGGACTGCGGTGATAACCACCATATCACCTTATTTGTATTTTCCTTTATACACATTTAGAGTATCCGCAAACTGCAGACTTTTTATCGGCCGATAGTTGAATCATTTTCGTAATCAGTATGGAGAGGTATGCATATGCGCACATTACAGCGATTTAGTATCGGCCGATAAATGCATACCTCTTCATAGCTATTAAGAAAACGACCCAACTATCGGCCGATAAAAAGTCTGCAGTTTGCGGGTGCTTTTATATACCTGCTCTGACTCTGATTACAATTGTCAATAATATGACCGACTGGGAAACATTGTTACTTCCTATTCGTTGATTAACTTTAAAACAAACGAGCAACGTAGTAAAATTGTATCATCCACCTGCAGTAGCAATTACTTTAACCGGATACCAACATTCACCGCACAATATTTTTCCTGCCTTTCGCCGGCACGTTTGCGGCTGCGTTTGTGAGATTACGGAACAAATGTTCCTATAACACCATGCAGGGTTGAACAATGTTAACGTCACTTTCTAGTGATGTATGACTTAATCTGGGCACTGTGTATGCTGTTTGGACTGTATATCAGTGTTTCTCAAAGTGGATGTTCACGCCCTTTTGTAAGTGCTGAAGCCCTTTTCCTAGGTGATGTATGATTTAATCTGAGCGCTTTGTATACTGTTTGGACTGTAGAAGTGTGAATATCAGTGTTTCTCAAAGTGGACGATAATGTCCCCTTGTGGTCGCTTTAGGCCAACGGGCGTTTAGGGTTTGAATTGATCGAATGTGGATGTCGGTGAAATTCGATATTGGTTATGTGAGACTTCATGGAAAAATAATTGGAAAGCTGTTATTAGGGCCAGAGGTGGAAATACCCGTTATTAATTTTATAAAAAAATGCATTTTGTTTTAATTAGCATGATTAAATTTTTTTAATTTTCCTTTTTTTTGGAGTTGATCAGTCATAGGTATTTGAAAATTAACAAAAAAAATTATATTTTACCAAAAATATCAACATTTTGCGTTTTATTTTGATTACCAATCCTAAAATGTACTTGGGCCACTTTTCGTGCCGCTGAGTGTATATCATTTCCTTAATTTGTAAGATATCTAAAAGAATATAAACTTTCTTCTAGCGGTAATACTCGTTCGCACGTATCGCAGACAACAGTATCGTTGTAGAAAGTATCTTTCCTGTATCTAATGTCATTTTAGGAACCTAAAATTAAACTGTGCAATGTACTAAAAATCTCATTTACTTGAAATAAATAGTTATGTCAATATCTCTTACCAGCCTCAGATCTTCAAATACTATACTACTAACTAATAAAACAGGTAATACGTTAAAAATGAAAGAAAGTATTTTTACAGCATTTAATATTCTTAAATTACACAACAAAATAAAATTTATAAACTTCTTCGTGTAAACTTACCTGTTTTCGCATTGTTGTTATTTGCATTGCTGGTAGACTGGCTGAAGAGAGAAGCGCCGGTGAGCCGAGCCCGTCGCAGGATCCACCACATGATTACGTTACAGTTACAACAATTACAATTGAATAAATACAATTAAAGAACTACGAAGCGTTACAATTGAAACATTTGTTCGAACAATTTCGAAATTCGAACAATCACTTAACGAGATCAATTTAATTGATTGGAAAATCGAATTAAATTGCTACGGAGTAACACGTTATTTTTTTAATTTGCATTCAATTAAGTTGTTAGAGTTTACGTTTTGCCGCGTGTTTTGGCTTTCAGCGAGGGTTGATGGGTCCCCTTCGAACGAAAGCCAGCGCGGGACTGAAGGCTTCACCCCCACACATGCGCATTGCTCCCGAATATTTCTAACAGGTGAAGATCTGTACGGACCGACGGACAATTAATCAAACGTGTATTGTACTAAGTTTATCACCTGTTGAAATTTTGCCCACTAATATTGCGGGATATATTGCCCGTAAATATGAGAGCATTTGTTTTTGATTGCTGTTGTTTTTAATTAGTAAGCAAGTGAGATTTTTTTTAGGACATTTATGTGCAGCGTATTTTTACTAAGTAAATGAGTAAGCAGTATGACCATTATAAAATCACTACACTGAATATGAATGGTGGCAAATTAGTACGGTTTGACTGGATAGTTAGGACAGAAGTCTTACTTGTTCAATCACAAATGCTTCACTATTTTCGGGGCTTGCATGGTCTTTGAGTGATTCAAGTATAAACACACAGACAGACGAAAACTGTATTACTTTTTGATATAATAAAAACCACACCATATTTACTCATATGTTCTTTAATATCGATAACATAAAGACATCGGCCTTATTACAATTTTATTACACGTGTAGACAATTATCTTTAATATCCTTACTAATATTATAAATGCGAAAGTAACTCTGTCTGTCTGTTACGCTTTCACGCCTAAACCAGTGAACCGATTTTGAT
>DWPV01004488.1:0-13556 GCA_018251915.1 Urbanus proteus proteus
TATTAGAAATTAATTATCACTTGTTTTACGGTAAAGCAAAACATCGTAAGGAAACCTGCACAAAAAAAGGTTCTCAAAGATGTGTGAAGTCTACCAATTCACACTTGGCCAGCGCGGTGGACTAAGGCCTAAATCCCTCTCACTAGGAGAGAAGACCCGTGCCCAGCAGTGGGACAATAATGAAATGAAACTAAATTAAATATCTGTATTTTGCATGGGCCTACGAAGGCACTTACAAATTGTCATTTATATATCTTTTCTTATTCTACCAACGTAGGTTGATAATGAAAATATATAAAATTAAACTTTATAGATCTTGCATAGTCTACCGCGCGTCCCACGCTCTTCGAATATCACTCATCTACAAGCATAACTGCTGAAGACGTGCTAAACGGGTCTGGGCGATAACTCAGCAACACCCTCGTCTTTCATTGTCACTACAATGCATTCCGTGACAAGAAGTAGAACAGTTAGCGAGAATATATCATGGTTGTATTGGAACTATGCGACTAACTTTGTTTACTAAATAGTTGTCTTGTCTCTTATATCTTATTCTTGCAGGGTCTTCTCAGTTGAGGTCGCGTTTCGATCCGATGGTAGAATAAGAAAAGATAATGTAAATGACGATTTGTAAGTGCCTTCAATAAGCAATAATAAAGATATTTCATTACATCGGAAGTTCTAGAAAGATTCTTAAATTGACATTCCATAGAGATTACGGCGTAAGCTTTGAATTGTTAAAATAGTAACGTAATCAAAAATGAGGCAAAAACGTAATAATCATGTTATTTCTTTCATGTAACCAATCTTATCTGTCTTTGTCATTTTCTATTATATACGTATGTGTGAACCAATATGTGCCACGGTTACCATACTCGTCTAATATGAAGAAAGTTCCAAGTTCAATTTCCGGCTAGCCAAAAGTTTAAATGATTATTTTTTTGAAAGTGGCAGAAAATAATTGCGGCAGTACCTCCCCTATTGAACCTATATGTTCAATAGGGGAGGTACTACCACAATTTTTCTATCATTCCATGGAACGGTATGCGAGCTGGCTTACAAATGAGATGACTTTAGTCTTCCGGAATGGCAACACATTTGTAATTAACTTCATGTAGAACCGTCCTATTATGGATTTTTTTCAAAGATTTCCTTATCAGTGGTCACTCACCACTACCTTATTGCTACTGCACGCCCCTTCGGTACTTCAATGTTATTCTGGGTCTGGGTGTTTGTGAACTCGTCTTTGTATGCAAACTCAGTTTCAAGCGACGAGTGAAGAACGAACGATTTATTTATATTCGATCTAAGTTTCTTATTCAAGTATCGTAGACAACGTAAGAACAAAAATAAATATAAAGGACAAAAGATTTGTACTTAGAAAGGGATTTTATCTTATAAGTTATATTTAGCGTAAGAATTTATTTTGATAACATCTCTTCAGAACAATGGCTTGAAGCCAGTTATAAATATCGTTCTTTTTTCAGAACATTTGATCGAAATATTTAATGTATTAGATAAGTTCGTATTTTATAAGTACATTATAATTTATGTGTGGTATTCGAATGTGCTGACAATTACCCAAAAAAATAGTATCATAATATTATACTTGTATCAAGTTTTTGACATATCATACATATACATATCAACATATCTAACCATTAGTTTAAAATTAAGAATTCACAATAAGCTTAAGTTTGAAAACTTAAATTATTGATTCCTATAAGAAGTACCGTTGTTGTTTGTAATAAAAAATAACTATTAAAAAGTTTAAAAAACATATTATTTCAAATTGTCAACAATAAATAGTTAATTATGAAAATGTTATAAAAAATGACAAATATCTTATGGTGTACGGCTTGGAGGAATGGTCTATTATCCCTCCAAGGTGTAAGAAGTAGAAACTACATAGCCTATGACTCCTATTATCAAAATCAAAAGTGTGTCCACTTTATTTTTCAACATAATCCTCGTCGCGTTGCTGGACTCATTAAATATACACATAGCGTGTGTTACGCTTGAACATGTAAAATGGAGAACAAACAATATAATGATAACACTTAGTGTTCATTGCAAGTTCTTGTAAAATATTTTAAGATTTTTTAATATGGAAAACCGACAGGTATATTTAGATAATTGGTATTTATTTTCATAATAGTTGATATATTTGCGTATACAATTGAATCTTAATCCAACACGATTTTAATATGTAAACTATCAAACCAATAAATTACTGATCATAAATACAGATTAGATCTATACAAATCTTAGTCATATCCAAAACACAATAAAAGAAACAATAGTAATAACTAAAGTAAACAGACATTCACTTAATTGTCATTGCGTAAATTATTACGTTATTTGTACTCAATTTCCTCCATTTTATTCTATTGTATTACAAAATGATCACAACTGGTAAATGTCAGTCGAAAACGTTAAAAGCCTAAAGTCAGCAAACCACAACAATGATACCACAATACTACATTTCACACAGAAAACGCAACCGAAGACAATCGCGCCTTTGTTCCGCAAATAAAGCAAAACCAATACTGGCTGTCCGTAACGAAATAAATTATTAATATCTATTACTGACCTGTTTTGGCCGGGTTACCGGCTACTGCACACACGTAACAGAGTAAAAAAACCGCCCTCCAATCCATCTTGACGCACAAAACCGTCACTGAACAGTAAAGTTGTGTGAATTTATTCGCTTGTGTCACATTTTTCGGTCACTATTTATTCGAACATAGCGCACGTAGCGCGTAGCACCGTAGCGGCGTAGACGTCCGCTCGGCTCTGTAGCGCCCAGACAACTGAGGCCCCGTTTGCTACGAGACTCCGAGTTGCTGTTATTGATTCTTTTAAATGTTATTTTTGGCGATTTTACATGTTACTTAGTGGCTACAAGATTGCTACGAATTAACACAGTAAATTTAATTTATAAAATAATAAGTTTATTTCATGTATTTTTAAGTAATATCGTAAAATACTGTAATCAAATGACGTGTTATTAAAATAAAGAAGTTACTGGTGTCATTAAAATTATTTTACGAGATTTATAGTAAAAAAAAATCCAATTAAAGTAATCTAATTAAATAAAAATGATAATTTTGAAAGTATTTTAAACACAATTATGCAAAACGCACTTTTAGTGTTATGCATAAAAAAATAAAAGCGACTACTTCTTAATCCCGGAATCAAATAAGCAAGTAAATCAAAACTAAGCAGTCAGTACGTAGTTATTTATAATTAACAAGAACAAGAAGTTGTGGGAACTCATTCCGCAAGTGAATGCGACTCACAATTTCTGCACGTCGCCGGTGCATTTTAATTAAATAAACTTCAAATGTTTCTTCACTTACTCTATTTTTTGAGGAATTTAAGTGTAGCTTGAAGTCTAGAGATTATTCGAGTGTCCGTGACTTTTAAGAAATTCTGAGAAATGCACATTAAGCTTACTGCTGTATTTTATATTTGCTTCTATTTGCATTATATAGAGCGCAAGCTTAATGGTATGAATTTACACTGTTTTAATTACTGATTTGTAGCTGAAATCTCAATTATAAGTTATATTTTTGACAAATAACTATTATTTGTTTTATTAAATTTAAGTAATATTAAAATCCTCTGTAAATAAATCTTATGTAAGTAAATAAAACCATAAGGTCATAGGTCAGCTACAGATGCATTCATAACTATAAGTGACGCGACGGTAACCTGAAGGCATACTACTACTGTAAGTACTATATTAACTTTTTTTATAAGATAGTAGCAAAAGATTTTTTATAAGAAGTAGTAGCAAACGAGCATGCAGTCCACCTGATAGTAAATGGTCACTGCCGCCCATGGACATCTGTAATCAACCCTATATAACAACAGTCTTACCTGAGGTTGTTCACATGATACATTGAGGCTAATAGGCTTAAAGTTTTTTTGGGTTTTGTAGTCATAGGGTAAAAACGTAATCCTATTACTAAAGCTATAACTAACATATGCTACTCTTATCAGACAGAAACGAGTCTGGCGGTATACCTTCAAATAAGTGTTACAGACTCCAAATGTTAAGAATAACGCAATTTTCTAAGCATATTTTTACGGATCCGAGCAGATAAGCTCGTACATATGTATTATGTACATGTAAGACGCGATTTGAGTCTGTGCGTGTCAGTTGAGCGGACATTAGCGATTGGTCGCGAGTATCACGCGATGTTCGACTGCGCGGAAAAATCGAGTTTAAATCGCATGTAGGTACACTGCACGTGAATGCACTTAAGGCATGGATTAAGCGCAGGTTTGTTAAACCAACTAGGTAAGCATGGGCTTTGCCAAGGCATGGCAGTTCCCATCGCAAAGAAATAAAAAAAACATGGTCTTTATGTCAACTGCCCCCTGGGTCAATGACTGGTGAAGACGTAGGAAATAGTAGTATATATCTTATAATTTTGATTAAAGTAGATATGCTGACCAAAATACAAATTTGGCTTCATAAACTATAATTTTATCAATTTTTCTGCTACATTTTATACGAAAATAACGAAGTACGAAAAATAATTTTGGAAGTCTCCTAAAGTGATGACCCCTGAGGTAAAGCTAAAGCGAAAACCGTCCTTAGCACGGCCAAAAGGACTCCGGTATCTTTCAAGGAAGGCAACCTGAAGCATCTTAGCGCATTGCGTCGCTTGCTCCAGCTAGATGAGCGCTGGCCCCACCACACCGTCGGTGTTTACGACGGTGTGCGACCACACATACCGCCGGTCTTCCCGGGGTCGCTGGCCTGAGGGTTCAAGCTCCATCTCGTAGCCCGTACACCCGTAAACCCCCTTTTAAGTAGCCTCTTACGTCAGGCCGGGGATATCGTAGTCCTATGCTGGTCCCAGAAATACAGACTCCTACGAATACATAATACGAACTTTTTATACTATAATAGAACATTTTATAACTAATTTCATAGGTACAACAAACATTTACATGTGCAGTAGGCATATTAATTAAGACTGAAAGTACCATTTCCCATAGTCAGTTAACGAAGAAAGTGTTCATTTGACCCCCAGAACACGGAGATTTTGTATTTAGATGTAGTTATCCGATTAATAAGAATTTACTTTCACCGTACTATTGTGGAATAGCGAGACACAGAGAAGGCAACTAAAGAACAGCATTGTGCTTATTCCGTCCAGCTGAGTGTTCCAAGTGTAGGACTTCCACGCTTCCGGAGAGACAATTCGAGTTGAATTTGTCCCATTTACTTAGTCAAGCTTACTTATTTAATCAATCCTAATTCTTAACGCAATCTCATGTAGTCAATTCGACTTCTTTAATTAATCCCTCTTATTTACTCTATCCTACACATCTAGTCAACTTATTTAGTTATCTCCACTTAGTTATGTCTTAGAGAAAGATAAAACTTTTGTATTATTTTGTAGTCCTCTACTGAAAAGGAATGTAATCCGATTTAATTGGTGTAATAGACAGTTAATTT
The DNA here is from genome assembly GCA_018251915.1 of Urbanus proteus proteus. Lineage (NCBI taxonomy): Eukaryota > Metazoa > Arthropoda > Insecta > Lepidoptera > Hesperiidae > Urbanus > Urbanus proteus. The sequence continues at coordinate 5,480 of DWPV01004488.1, forward strand.
CCAAAACGTGAATTAATTACAGAAAATCGGGAAAATTAAATACAGCGATATAAAATTTATACCATATTCCCTAGTAGACTAACATACAATAAAACAAACAATCCCGCATTAGAATCCAACATGGTCACACTAGCATAGTGACCCAGATCGAGGCGGGTACCTAGCACCAAGTTATCGCTCGAATCATGCGACTCTGGGTTAATACTTTCCTACTCTCCTTGCCGACTCCTTTAATATTAACTAGTTCTTACAAAGACGAAATTCTGTGAAATAAGATGTGGTGTATGGTTATAATATGTGGACCGAAAGTTAAATTGATAAAGAAAGAAATTCATACCTAATGAATTTCGTAACCTTTTAAAATGAATTCATTTGAAGTAATCCGAAGAATTTTCTGTAATTTTAAAATAACTTTTAATGATTTGTAAGTATTGTATTTGTTTTCATGTATTGTGTTTGTAATAAAGGCTTCGGTTAAACATCAATTCTAGTTTGCTGATTAGAGAAGAAAACACTGTTTTTTCACTGCTTTACTGAAAAATCCTCGGTAATAATAACTTATCTGTGCTGCCTATGAATATATGTACCTACCTTCCTACGGAACTCTTTCTTATTCTCTGTGGTTTCGGCAACAACATTAATGATAAGAATAACACTGATAATAATAGCCTGCTTACATACTTTGATGTGCTTGCATAGAGACACGGTGAATAAATAACTATCCATTACATTTGCATTTGTGATAACTCCACTATCTATTGAAACTGAATTATTTTAGTATGTAGTTTTAAATATAACATGTGACCCGTACCGTTTTTACTATAAGGCCCCCTTCTGGAATTAGCTGATTTTTTTTGTTTAAAAACAAAATTAATTATCACAGTCCGACTGGCCCCAAATGTTATACGCCCAAGGGCCAAGGCCCTTGCTATTGCTTAAGATAACTTGTTGTTCCCTAAGACAACAGCTTGTGACTATAAATGGAACCCAAAATTGTAGGTTTTATTTTTACCTGACTACGTTATAAGGAGGGTAATGTTTTTGAAACATTACCCTGAAAACTAAAATAAAAGATGTATTAAGCAGTCCGATTTTTCGGTTTTTAAGATAATATACTTTGAGTAGGGAACACTGAAAACATTAAAACTTAGTTCCAACATGGAACTATTTTAGATTAGATGACAAATGACTGAAAACAATCACAAAAGCAACAAAAACGTCAATGTGTCATGATTTATTCGCGTTCAATGAATTATTGTCGAGTTGTAAATGTATCGCTACGAATGAATTGTTTCAGGAAGTGGTCCGAAGGCGCGGTTGGGCGGGACGCCGCCGCGAGCTCATTCAACGACATGTTTATTGAAAACCAGTTATACATATTTCAAACGTCTACCGAACCTAACGCGATGGTCCGAGTTTGAATCCAAAACATATTTGATTAAAAATAATTGGAAATTAACTGAAAAAAAAACATTTAACTGAGAATTTTTCGTAGTCGATCTTATCTAATTAACGCTTTCTAAATATAGCTTCATAGGATCACTTATATACCTAACGTTCATGCGCATGCAGTTCTACAATTAAGATTTATATCTCGTCAGGGATCGTACCCGGACCAATCTGTATTAGACCGGTGTAGCAGTAGACTAGGAGACGTTTAATTAGGACGAGTACAAATTACTCTATACCTAATTATTTCCGTTACCAATTTATAAATTAATTTAAAATACACATTTTTTTCATCTTTATATCAATTCCCCCTTAGCTCTGTCCTTTTAAATACCTTCCACAATTGCCCAACATATTAATAATTAACTTAAAACTTGCCAGTATATGACAAGCACTTAATTATCAGCACTAATGAATGCTTTACAGATTGTCCACTATTTACGTTCGACCACTGACATTAATATCCAGTCAACGAGGAAGAGCCGGACAAATTTATTGCGAAACTATTTGTCTACTCGCATATCAGTACAAATAAATAAAATTAAAATATGCGTCTGTGATTTCGTAATGACTGTCATTTTCGAAACTAATGAAATTATTTGTTTGATAAAGAACGGATAAAGATTATGATTCGTTTTTGAACTGAAATATGTAAACATGTTAATCGACTGATAGTACATGCTTGCCTTGTATGTTAAAACTAGCTGATTCTTGCGGTTTCACTCGCGTTAAAAAAGTAAAAATTAAGTATACGAATTTTAATGAAATATAGCACTAAGTCAAGTTGTATCTTTAAATTGGTGAATGAATTTTTAAAATCGGTCCAGTAGTTTCAGAGCCTATTCAATTCAAACAAACAACCAACTAAATCTTTTCTCTTTATAATATTATGGTATAGATGAGTCGGACGACGCTTTCACGTAGATACCTTAACAGGAAGTAATATTAGCATATATCTTAAGATCGAAGTTATCTGGAGATATCCAGTACAAGCGGTAAGCAAGCATGTAACCAATTCGAAGTTAAGTGGTCATTCGCTAATGGACATACGATATAGTGACGTTGATACGTATATTACCTGAGACCGATACAATTACATAGTTCTTTTGCTGAAAGACTATATTAATGGTCTAATTATTCTACCACCACTTTCAAGCTAGAACATAGTTGAATAACAATATTGTATCAGGACAATTCTACGTCGCTGTTAAAACAAAGAAATCGGCATAGTGATAAGTAGTAGCCGTGGTAGTCATCCGATAAGTCTTCATAAATCTTGAAATACATACACAAGCAGGCTTATCCCGCGTGGAAAATTATACAACTAGGTATATACAAATAAATAAAATTAAGTATCTGTTTGTAATATCAAAATAACAACTTTTTACTAAGTACATATGAAAGTATACACAGTACTTACCTGCATATATCTAACAAAAATAGATTTTTGTCTGTCTGTCTGTTTGAGGTAATCTTCTAAACGGCCGGACCGATTGTGACGGGACTTTCACTGAAAGATAGCTGAAGATCTAAGCCGCAACTTACGCCACTTTCATTTTTAATTAAGCATTTGCGCTCGCTTCATGTACATGCGTTCGTGGGAGATTCAGATATCACTTATGTTTGAACGTATACATTTTTACTATTTTTAATGCAGGTGAAACCGCGGGCATAAGCGAGTGCAATATAAATACATCGTTGACACTAAACACGGCACGGTGACATGTATTCGCATATTTCTGCGGAGAGAGTGTGAGGTCACGCTCCCGGCTCCGCGTTGTTGTATTACGTTGAGTTAGATATTCTGAGATGAGTTGGTGATGTTTACGTGTAAACACATAGCTTGTTAGCAATGCCCATTGAACGAGATATTTCGTGAGGTGACGTCATAGTGACTGTAGACAAAATATTTTTAATGTTGAGTTTGGATTATTTTAATTAAGGGAATTGTCTGTTTCACAAATATACAAATATAGAAATAAAACCAAATTGTAAAAAGAGATATGTACGAAATATTTTTAAGAAACTATCAAAAGGATAAATCCAAAACTAGTTTTAGATTTTGGACAGATAGAACAGAATATGTATACCTAATCTAAAGCTGTAAAAAGTAGGTTTCAAGTGGGTTACATGCAGATTTCTGGTGTTAAGGGTTGCTCCCTCAGCCTGAAGCCTGTGTACTGTAGTACAGTGAAGTAGGTAGGTACATTTACTTGTGCCTGACATAAAATTTAGATAAAACTAACATTTATGACACCATACACAACATATCAATATTATTAGTTAAGTATTGCTCCCAATAGTGAATCAGTGCTAATCGCAAAATATTAACCAAATCCATATATTATCATAAATATTATAATCAAACAAAGATCAATTCACCCTCCTCAAACTAAGGGAGATAATTCTATGTAGGGTAGATAATGATGCATGATGTCCAACAATCGGTTGTGCTACTGATTACACACTGCACAACCGCCTATACACCTGGCTTAGGGGGCGCAATAACCAATACCCTACAGTAGAAAATTAATGATTTGCAAGCAGATATTCAGTACATTTTTAAAAACGTATACCGTAGCAACGTATAAACGTTAAAACGTATTTTTTTGAAAGTAGCAAACGAGCGCGTGAAAGTAAGTGGCCACTGCCACCCGTGGAACTTTGCAACCGAAGCAAAGAACGGTACTGCCGCCCATGGACATTTAAAATCAACCCCAGCAAAAACGGTCTTACCTGAGGTCGGCCACAAATGCGCAGCAAACCCTGCGGACTAAGTTATAACGTCTCGGAGAAGTATAGGGAGACATACTACAATACACATTTATAAGAAACTAGTTTGTGCCCGCGGCTTCGCTCGCGCTAATCTGTATATTCGCACAAAGAGGCCGTAGGTATCAAAATAGGTTGTAGGTATAAAAGTTACTTTTCTATCCCTCGGGAGTAGTACGTCTTTTCGGGATGAAAGGTACTCTATGTCCTTTTCTGAACCCGTTACTGTGTGTGCAAAATTTCATAACGATCAGTTGAGTTAAAGCGTGAAGGCGTTACAAACAAACAAATAAACGGACATTCCCATTTATAATAATTAGGATAGGATTAACTGATCGGTATCACCCGCGTTTAATAAGTAAAAAGGCGTACTTATTTAAACGTAAGTGATATTCCGTGCTCGTCTAAAATAACTTCTAAATAAAAAATAACGTCTAAAATATGAACCCACGTCAACGTGATAGTTCCACGAGCAGACAAAAACAAGCTTAGCACGTGTGACATCAAAGATAATGTGACTTTTTCAATAAAAAAGGGAAGTGAGGATTAGAAGTGCTGTCAGTTCTGCTGATATTCTAAGGGTCGCGTCCAAACTGTTTAACGAAATGCATTTTATTCACGGGCACTTAAAATGGTGATTACTTGGGTTATTTTTCTTTTTTAATACCGATAAACATTAAATATTCCCATTGCAATTAGTTTTATTTATCGTGCATATCTAAATATCTTTTTAATAGTAAATTAATGAGCACGCTACTTTGTAAATAGATTGCAATATAATATATTTAGATATATGGGCGGTAGCAGGGTTAAATGAAGTAAGTGGATTTCGACAATTTCCTTTCACCCTATTAGAAAATGAGTAGCCGAAAATTTACGTTTACGAATTTCAAATAAAAAGGAAAATTTTAGATTCTGTAATAATGGAGGCAACTCAATTTCGTTATGTTGCATTCAAGATGTTATAAGATTGGAAGGTCAGGTTAGGTCAATTACAATGTCATAAAAGAATCACACTGATGTGGAAGCTCCTTTACTGGATGTAACACAACGTGCAAAGGATAAATCAATCGTACAGAAATAGAAAATAAAAACGTGTATTTTAAGATATAAATAGGGTGAGTTCGATTGTTGATTCCAAAATAGAACATACTTATTGTTGGGGGACCTTAATGGCACTATTTTTAACCGACATCCGAATTGAAGTCTCAAAGTGTACCCCTAAAATAGACTTAGAATAGAAATAAAGTTAAAGTTAAGTAATTAACCGTTGTTGCGTCAAATAAATCGTACTGTATAAAAACTTTCACTTACATAAATGGATTTTCGATTTTATAATAGATCTATATTACAGTCGAAATTTTATACTTGGCCAGCTTGGAGACCTTGACTATTCCCATGCTGGAATTTAATTTCAGCGATGGGACAGATCCTAGCTGTGGATTGATGTCATAAATATTATGTAATATGAGTATGAGTAATAAGTTGAGGAACACAAGAGATAAGATATAGATAAAATATTCCGTAGTTTTAGTGGCCTACACTGGACTACAGAACAAAACATAAGTTATTGCATCACTCAGACATGTAACTAGCTAGGCTAGCTAACCAGGTAGGTAAGGGCCAGAAAGCGAGATTGGGACCCGCAGAGCTTTAGACCGGTATGATAACCCTTCCGCCACGCTCGTTTAACCGACATACAATCAACACTAAAACATAAAAATCTTGAGATCAAAAACTAGTCACCTTTATACATTCCTACACAATAGAAAACTCAAACCGCAATACCATAATTTACTATACCTACTTTACCTACTTGAATATTGATAATTATACAAACAGTGGCAGCATGCAGCGCAAACCGGTTGAAAACAATTACAGCCAGACTAAAAAGCAGTAAATATTCAGGTAGGTACATAATATAGAATCAAAGAAAACAAACAATAAAACACGTATACACTCGTTAGTCATAAATTTTATTGACGTGTAAAGCGGCCAGCGGTGACCTATTTGCGTTCGGAATTGATAAGAAATGTGCCGAGTCGCGAGTCGCGCGGCAAACTGAACTGAAACAAGGCAAACGGCATATGAAATGAACGCGTAATGTGGGCATTACTTATCGTAGCCTAATCTTACTGTAGTAACTACATAATACATTTCTAAATAGCTTTTAGACTTTGCAAAGGATCAGATATCATAATATTTTAAATAGGTTCTTAATTTAAAAACTACAGTAAACTGTAAGTTGTGATAAGCGATTTTTTGCACAAAGAATATAGTTTATTTAGATTGATTGTCTCTGTTTAACATAACTAGTAGTGTTCAAATTCAACTTCATTCTAACACGCATTTAATTCAGATAATGGAGATCGAATAACAAAGACAAAATTAGGTCACATACATATACCTTTACCTTTGTTGCCAACGTCACGATATATTAAATATTTTAAAATTCCTTCTAACACTGCTTTATAAAGTTCTAAATAATACGCCAACCGAAGAGTCAAATTAATTTGATCTGGAAATAGAGTATGATTAAACCACCCTCACTTACGGTAAAAAAAACTTCCCTCCTCGACTTCCAAATACTAAGAGCGCAGTAAATGGTAAGAGGGTGTACGCCTGATATATGCGGGTATAGCATAAGGGGAATTCTTAACACCTGGCCTAGGGTTGACGTTTATCGGAGTATCAAACCACTATTGTTTGTCCTTGTCAAGTACCAGGAATCCAGGAAAAATACAGAGCACGAATATCTAATATTATGGTTAATATTTAGGCGAACGAAGCCGCGGGTAAAAGGTAGGAATATAATAAGAGAAACAAATGTTAATGCTTTCAGATTAAGTAATTTAGACAACTGCTACATTTGAATTGACATACGATAGGATTTAAATATTCTCTGATGGCGACTTTAGGGGCATTTCCATCTGGCCATCCGAGAATACGAGCAATGACGCGATGCAAAAAAAAATAGCAGTGGATATTCAACGGACAACAATTTGTAGTAGTCAAGTCGTGTCGACTAACAAAAAATGAAACAGGAATTTTAAAAATGATCCCTATCTTTTATTCCGAAATAGTTACTAGGAGCACAGCGATCGTTAGGAGAGTGAAGAATAAATATATGCAGATACTACATATAGTTCGTCAGGGGGAACGTACTCGTTAACACCTGGCCTAGGGTTCATATTGAACAATCGATTGAGCCATAATAGGTAACCTATTTCTGCCTGCGGCTACGCACGATATTATAATGCTGTATCACATTGTTATATAAAGATAATGTGTAACGGCTTGATCGTAGATACATTACGTTACGTTTTGATCGTGATTGTAATTGTAATGTTCCTGTAAAGACTGGATAAGTGGACGGTGTTATTTTATCGACTTATACTATACAGTTACCTTCACAATCATCACAAACAATGTTATAAATAAACAACTAACTTGTGTCAAACTAACTAATAACAATTTAATAAAATTTTGTTTGTATATGCAGTTTAGACAAAAATGCAATAGATTGCTATCTTGGAGCTAATCTGATGATAGAGTTAGGGGGCTGGATAAAGTTAGGGCGGCCATTTGAAATACATAAGCCCCGTGAGCCAGTGATTTTTGTAAAATAACGCCACCTAGTCCACTACTATAGAACTATTATATTCATGTACGTAGGTAATGATTTTAAATTGTAATAACTTCCAATAGAGTAGATCGATCTCAATGAAATAAAGCCTAAAAGCTAAGTTAGAGTACGTACTATGAATATAACTCCCAGCATTCCCATGATTTCAATTTTCTGAAGTTTTCTTGTTAACTGTGTTCAAACATACGGGGAGCGCGAGTTACACTCTTA
>DWPV01004489.1:0-13554 GCA_018251915.1 Urbanus proteus proteus
ACCGCTTTAACAACAAATACTAAAAATAACAAAAAGTTAAATATTTAATAAGGCCAATTTTATAAATTTATTACGAACACAATGTTATCAATAGCGAGCAATATGGACGCCAATAGGATGTCACGATTGTCAAACGTCTTTAAAGATCAAGTCAACGTCAAACGTCAAAAAATTGTTAGTCTAAGGTTCATTGCTTTATACAGCCATTGAATGAAAAAAAAACTCTAACTATAGATTAAATTAATTATTTCAAAAATAAAAACTTCTTAATGTTATTAATTTATGATCGAATTAATATAATGTATCTTCTTCGATAACTTTTTGACATTTGCACGTTAATATATAATATAAAATGTTGTCAATGAAATAAGCACCCACTTGCGTTATAGCGACGTAGAAAAATGCGTGATATAAGATAAGTGTATATCAAAGAGATCTTCAAATATATCTCAAAGTATATAAGTATAAAGTATACAAATTCATGTTCAACTAGCGCGGTGTATTGTGGCTTGTGGCGTAATCCTTATCATGTTAAGAAACATTTAGTGGTATGGAACCCTCCATGTGCGAGTTCTACTCTCACTTGGCCAATTATTTCCATTTGAGACTTTTGAAACAAGCAAAGAAAATATTACTTAGTTTTTAAGTAGGCACATACTTGAGCTAGAATTTATAAAGCACATGTGAATGTGAAAAAATAATCGATACATGACTATGGGTGTTGGGAATTTGCTTAAAATCCCACTCTGAGAACCCGTGCCCAGAAGTGGGACAGTAATGGGCTGAGGATGATGATTTGAAGGGTAAGATATGAAAAAGACCAAGCCGGGATGAGCATCATTGAGCGCCAAATAAAACCTTAGATGGCGGCAAAATCTTCTTTTGTTGTGTTACATTTAAAAAATAAAAGAAAATCACTTTTAAATCGAACGATTAATAACAATGGTACTTACAAAAACCACGCATTTGAAGACTCGTAAATCTATACAAATAAATAAATTTGAAATGTCTATTTGTGATTTCAAAATAACAACTTTTTATATAAAAAGTATTATTTTTTACACGATACAGCCAATAAAAAAAAAAATTGTCTGTCTGTCTGACTGTCTGTTAGGCTAAGGTAATCTTCTATACGGCTGAACTGATTTTGACGGGACTTTCACTGGAAGATAGCTGAAAGCGTAACATAGGCTGTTTTAATTGAAAAAACATTGAGAGCGGGACTTCAGTTATATTTAAATATGTATTCCTTTTTAATTTTTAAATCGCGGGGATCAGCTAATTATAAAAATAAAGTTAAAAACATCCATTAACTACTTTATGAATTTTGCGGCCGACAAACATTACAAATATTTTGTATAATAAAGATTCTAACATTGTAATAAAGGTTAAAATGAAGGTTAAACTTAAAAAGTAACATTTAACTGAGTATAGCAAGTAACCAATAAACGCTTTGCATAATTAATTCGTAATTCCTTTACAGTGCAATACAGCGAAGTGCATTAAATGAACCAGAATTAATTGTATCCATTTTGATATCACTAGTTTTTACGCCTGTCTATGTCCGTTTTTTCTATTTGCGTCATTTGCGATAAGTATTTTTTATCACAGGCTTTGTATATGTTTGAGTTATACTCTATTTAAAAATAATCTTTTTAAAATAATAGCCACACAGTAGGTTTTTCTCCGGAGTCGTGGATACCATGGACACACAAAGACGAATACACAAACACCCAGACCCAGAAAAGAAATCTAAACTCGGTCTGTCTGACTGGGAATCGAACTCGAGACCCACTGCGCGTCAGACCGGTATGATAACCGCCATGCCGGTAACTGTGGTGCAAACAATATTATTTTGGAAGTCAATTTTAACCTGCTTCTAAGTATCGCATTAAAACGAAACATTGCATGTTTGTATTTCACGAAATATAATAATAATTGACCATCTTTGAACTGGTCTGATGATGGACTCAGAAGGTCCATGATGAAGTCTTTTAGTGGCTACTAGTTCATACCTCGATGTACCCCTATTATGAGTTTATGTTTAGTAAAACTTTCCTCATTTACGTTTGGGCCCATACATCTACATGCAGCGCTGCTAGCGGACCGTTTAGGTACTAAAATTTTACTATGGAAAAACGGGCGTAAACCGAGATCGTATCAAGAAAACGTAACAAACTCGTACTAAGGGAACTGAACGCTTCAGCACTTTCAGCCTATTAATACTTTAATTAGGTAATATAAGGTGTCTTATTATTATATGACGTATAGGTTACGCCTTAATACATACAAACAAACAGAAATGTTACCAGAGTTATTTCAATCTGCTAATTGAACTGGAAGCTATATAATGCTGCATTAGAGCCATACTTTTCTGTTATTATCTGTGGGTAACACGTGTTTGAAATGGGATTTTAAATAATTTCAACCGTTACAGTGAAAGAAATTATCACAGAATAAATTACTCATAATTTTAACTATTATTACAGTAGTAAATTAGTGTATAATTGTATTTAAATATCGTGATGTAAGATACTAAAAATGTCTTGCAACGTCTTCAAGCTTAAAGTAAGAACGAAGCCGGCAAATGAAAAGCAATACAAATCAAGTATTCCGTATGTCGGCGAATATTACATAAAGGACTTTCAATACATAAATGGTACATGGCATAACAAAAATGGTGTTACAAACTGCGACAAAACTGCTGGAAATAGACGCACTTGTCGATTGTTCGCGAAGTTGTGGTTAATCGAAGTGATGAAAGGGCTCAAACAATTCCTTTACGAGGGTTCCCTACACGGAGTTAAGTAAGTGGGGTTGATTATTAAAAATCGTTCAAGCGTCAACACTCACGCCACGGACTTCGTATATTACTTGCAAAGTTGCTAACTTTTAAGTGTTACGCACTTGGCTTTGTCCGCGTGTGAAGCTCGAAATTCAAATATTTTAATACATACAGACATCTGATCAATCAGATAAATCAACTCGACCCGCGTGGCCACTTTCCATACTGGTCTGACGCGCAATGGGTCCCGGGTTCGATTCCCGGCCAGACCTCTATCCAGACCAGTTCTGGGTCTGGGTGTTTGTGTATTCGTGTATGTGTGCGTCCATGGCATGATATGGTCCATGACACAGGAGAAAGTCTTACAGTGGGGCTGTGAGAGTGAAAGCGTTTTAAGTTTTTAATTTTTTTTATATAAGATTAGAGTCCTGCCCATTTTTGCTTTTGATGGGTCAAAAGCAGTCGCAGTGGAAGCGACTCTGGGATTATGTGGGTTCCTTACCCACTAAAACGCCTACGCTTCTTCATCGCTTCGTAGATGATTACGAGATCTACCAAGGAATGCAATCGGAGTGCGGATTCCTCTGAACGCGTTGCCTCATAGGACTGAATCACGATCGGTAACAAATGCTAACCCAGAGGACTGAGTTGAAACACCTCAAATAAGTATATCTGATTAAATACATACTCTACTATTTCTGTATATGTATATATTTACTACAAAACCACTTAAAAACTTGATTGATGTTACGAACAAACATACCTATTAAATTTTGTAATAGTAGATATAGTTAAGTTTTAAGTGAGACCAAATTATAATTTCATCACTGGAATTGTTCACGAGCAAAAAGTTACTTGTATGCTATAGTTCAAAACACGGAGGTTTATATATAACCCTGTAATTCCAGGTACATCTTTGAACCATCGTTCAAGCGGAAGGAACGGGTTACGTGGGTGATCATTATGGCCATTAGTGTCGCCTTCTGTGCTGTCAACATCGTGCAGCTGTTCAGCAAATGGACCTCCACTCCCTTCGTCAACGTCATCGACTCCCTGCCTACGCCCATCTGGACCATACCCTTCCCGAGTGTGGTTATCTGTCCTCATCTGCGCGTGAAACGGTCCTTCGCTGACGTTTCGCGTCTCAACAATAGGTACAGTCTATCTATACAAATAAATAAATTTGAAGTGTCTGTTTGTGATTTCAAAATATATTTTTTACTCAATGCATATGAAAGGTATACATGATACTATAACGAAAATGCAATTTTTTTTTTGTCTGTCCTATCAGTTTGGCTGAAGTAGTCTTTTAAACGGCTGAACCGATTATAACGGGACTTTTACCGGAACATAGCTGGAGGCCTAAGGCGTAACATAGGCTACTTTAATTTTTGAAAAATTCATAAAGCACCTTAAGGCGTCGGTCCCGGTTGTTATCGTTGGATAGCAGTCGTTAAACCTTGTCGGAGACCTTATGGGCGGTTTGAAAACATTCGACACGGGTTGGCCATTAACCTGTACCCCCTCCACCAACACGTATTGAAGTACGCTCCAAACCTATCTCACTTGTGGGAGAAGACCCGTTCCCAGCAGTGAGCCATTAAAGGGTTGCGGCAACACATACACACAGTCTTGTAAGATGAAAAAGCTTGGACTTTTATTTTTTAAATTAACAATGATTTCTATTTATTTTAAAGACAGTATAAGTTAGTATGTCTTAAAAATGGAACATCTTATCTTGCAGTTTAGACCGTTTTTATGCTGGGTTGGTATGTCCTAAGATGAAGACTGAGAAATACAGATTGGAACGCAGAATGACTGTGACAGAAACGAAACAATTACAAGAATTTATCGCGAAGGTACTTACCATTTTTATAAAATTTAAATATGTTAGTGCCTCATACAGTGGCGTAGCTATTGGGGGCCAGGTGGGGCAGTGCCCTGGGGCCCTCAATCTCAGGGGGCCCCCTCGGACTCTGACTTACACATAGGTAGACTATAAATTCAACTAGTGAAAACTTCTCACATATTCGGAATATAAATAAACTAGATTCCTGGAACATGAAATGAAAAGGCAAGTTACTTGAAAAAAATCAGTGAAATTCCCAAATCTCCAATATCTTTGTTTCACACTTCACTTATTGTTTTGGTTTTTCGAGAGTATAGAGTATAGAGTCGACTGTATTATGACAAATCGTGGTCTTCATTCAATTCAGAATACTTCGAATACGGAACAAACGATTTTAAATAGCTTAATTGGGGCCCTCGTTCGTTTTTGGCCCGGGGCCCTTGGTTAGCCTAGATACGCCACTGGCCTCATATTTTTTCATAATTGTCTAATATATCGTCCAGTAACGAGAGTCGTAGACTCGTTGACACAGGTCGTAGACGTATAGCAACTGTGATTGACTGAGGTAGAATCTGGGTTCTACATGAAGTTAATTACAGATGTCCATGGGATGTTGTAACTACTTGCATCAAGTGGGCTGCATTCTCGTAAATGTGATATAATAAAATTCTTTTCAACAAAAATATTGGACTGACTACTATGCATACTAACAATACATACTCTCATATGAAAGTATACACGATACCTATAGAAAAAGTTAAATTTTTGTTTTTGTCTTTCTTTCAGTCTGTCTGTTTAGCTGAGGTAATCTTCTAAACCCATTGGCTGGACCCATTTTCAAAGGCGTAACATAGGCTACTTTAAATTTGGAAAAAAGCATTAGCACTTGCGTCGCCTATGTTTAGATATGCATTTCTTTTACTTTTTACCGTGAGCATCAGCTAGTTAAAAATAAAATTCTAGTTGCACCTTGGATAATAATTGCACCTATTATTTTGTTATTTTAGGCATCCCCGTCATGCAACGAAGTGGTTCGTGGTTGCAATTGGAGACCTCTTCATGGCAAGGAGTGGTCTAGGGAGGATTGCTGTGAAAAATTGCTTAAACCCATCCACACCGATTTTGGAATCTGTTTGATTTTCAACAGTCTTCCATTAAATGGCTAGTGAGTACTTTAATTACTTTTCTTTTTTATTTTGAGGCTCACGCCTCATCTTACTAATATTATAAAGCTGAAAGATTGTGTGGATGGATGGATGGATGGATGGATGGATGGATGGATGGATGGATGGATGGATGGATGGATGTATGGATGTTTGTTACTCTATAACTTAAGAACGGCTAAATGGATCTGGATAAAATTTAGAGCAGACATAGACTGTAGTCTGAAATAACATATAGGCTACTTTTTATCCCGGAAAAATGTGCGGTTCCCGTGGGAAACATTTGTTTTGTTTTATGGTCTTGTCAATCTCGCGACATGTTTATTGATTTACTTTTCAAATGCAGGTGAAACCGCGGGGATCATCTAGTTAAACTAATGTGTTGAGTCATAAGGTATTCCATCCCAGGTGATCCATTTCAGTCCTCAAGAACAACATCTGTGATCAATATCAGGACTCTTTTATGAAGTTATCAAAGGAATTTCGCCAAGTATACAGGCTACATTTGATGAAAATGTATATCTTCAGTAAACCTGTAAGATTTAAGTAGTCAACCAGCATCTAGTCCACCTGATAATATGTGGCAACTGCCGCCCATGGATATCTGTAATTAACAAATAGGATAGAAGTTGTTACCCCTGAGGACTAAATCCGAATGCCACGAGTAAGTACGCCTCCCTTACTACACTTCTAACCAAAATACAACCGTGCTTAACTCTGTTGCTGCTTTCGCTGTCGAAGTAAAACTACAGAGGTGACAGTCGCCACTATGGTGGTTGCGCGTTCGCTTGCTACCTCTATTTTATAAAAAAAACCTTATCACAAAGAATCTGACGACCCGCGTAGCGGAACGGTTACCATACCGATCTGATGCGTAATGGGTCCCGGGTTCGATTCCCGGCCCCACAGACATCTAAACGATAGATTTAGATTTCTGTTCTTGGTCTGGGTGTTTTTGTGTGTCCATAGCACCCACGACACTGGAGAAAATCCTACTGCCGGGCTGTGAGTGTACAAAGAGTTTTTAAGCCTAAAGCCCATGAATTTCACCGCCTTCATTCTTCTATCAATATTTTGTTTCAGTACCAACGATACTCTGGCTTGGCAAAGGACCTTCGACCCACACGTCAAACAGCAGGCTGTTGAGTGGAACCTTGATGAAGGGTTCTTAAAGCACTGGCCACCCGACTCCAACTATAAACCGTGGAGGATTAAGGGCTCCGGGGAATCTAACGGCCTAAGCCTAGAACTATATTTGAATAGCTCGGAACACCAGATTGCATGTGATGGGAACAATATTGGTTTTACTGTAAGATGATTTAGCTCTCAAAATTAAAACCTTCAATCTACAATCTTGATGAATGTTTGTTGAAACGTCATATCAATGTCTTTGTTCTTGTTCTTCAGGTTTCAAATTTTTCAAATTTCAAGTTCTTCAAATTTTTGTAGGTTCCATACTCAAAGGGTAAAAACGCAACCCTATTTTTAGGCCTCGACTGTCTATCTGTGTGTCTGTGTGTCTCTTAAATCGTTATAGTTTTGTTATACATTTTGTATTTTTACTAAATTCTGTATTTTATGGTAGGTATAACAACAAATAGAGAAAATCAAAAAGATTAAAAGGGGTATCCATACGACAAAACCGATATACTTCAACATATTGAGGTTTGTCTATTGACCCATAATAATACAGTATAATTATTTACAATACATTTAACAGAAAAAAACATTTTTTTTATAACTTCTGAGTAGTAAACGAGCTTGCAGTCCACTTGATGGTAAGTGGCCACTGCCACCCATGGACATTTGTAATCAACCCTAGTTATGATCACGGTCATACCTGGGGTTGACCACAGATGCGTTGCTATCCCTGAGGACTGAGATGGAACGCCTCGGATAAGTCTGTCTCCCTGACCACACCCTTCAAGCCAGAACACAGCAGTGCTTAAAAGTGCCGTTATAAGGCAGAAATAGGTGTGGCGGAGGTGCCGCCGGTGTCGAACTACGTAGAGTTCTACCACCTTTCATAATGTAATGTAAATATACATCAAGACACAAAAGCGAACAGACAGACAGCCGGCCTTCATATTACGTGCTTTGTATTTCACAAACCATGTATTGTTCGCAGTAGGGGTATACTAATGAGACTAGCGTTATAAACAAGAATTTTCCTCATTAAGGCTTTCAAAGCTGGCTCATAATATGAAATTTGGGCGAACTTAATATCGTGGCTAAGCAAGACAGGTTGGTTTAATGAATATCAAGTTTGAAGGTAATGTTGGTTACTTTTAAACATATCAGTTACTTTTTGGGATAAAACAGTTTAAATAAAAATAAACATAAACGCTTTCTACACTCATAGCCCAATAGTAGGATTTACTCATGTGTCGTGGTTGACATGGACACACACATACACGAATACATAAACACCGAGACGAAGAACAGAAATCTAAAATCATTTAGATGTCTGTCTGGCCCGGAATCGAACCCGGGACCCATGCGTGTCAGACCGGTATGGTAACCGTTCCGCCACGCGGGTCGTCAAATTACATATATTATACAGAGTCCTAAGAAATCCTTTAACCTCATTCGTTTCATTAAACACTAGAGCATACTCGTAAAAGCTTTTACCAATAGTCTTATAAGACTCCTCCTTTTTTGAAGTCGGTTAAAAATAAGTTTAATAAGACTAATTTTAATTAAAGTAGATTTTTTATTTTATTATATGATCGAAGTAGGAAACGTGCGATCTATTATGGGATTGACGTGTATTCACGGTTTTCAGTACTTACAAGTTGAATTGCTTGTTTGCTACTTTGAATTCTTAAAAAACCGGTTAAAGTAATTATATCAAATTTGAGGGTACGGCAGTGCCCAGCCAAGTCGAGTAGAACCAAATATAGCAAGGCCGCAACATACAACATACCTTTCTCCATTCAGAAATCTTAGTGAAATAAATTCCAACAACAATTTCCAAATCCAGCCACTATAGCTAACCGACAATGTCCGTGTGCGGTCATTGTGCGCAAATTGTTTTACCTCGCTTACTTAGTGGTCGCGTAATGCCATTGTGCGACCACTTCAGCCGAATTCGTGCACTCCACCTGCCTTTCTTTGCTTAATTTGGTTATGACTTCCTATACGAGTACCCTATGTGTTTCTCTGTTAGATTACAAGTCTTATTATCGAGTCTAAATGCTAGAAGAATTAAAGGGCATTCACGTCCGACTAATCTTCGCAAAGCCCAAAAACTTCTAATGCTAAACCGCGAAACTTAAATAGGTCTATTATGTAATATAGACTTTTTGTTTACTAAGAAAGTATCTTTTGATATTCCACTCCTAAGGGACTTTAACTTTATTATTAATTTGTATTACAGTCGACCCGAAAAGTAATAAATTAAACTTATCTAGTTTTTTTCAGACGTTTTGAAAAGTAGCAAAGAACCTTCTAATCGATCTGGTGGCATTACTCGCGCATGGACTCATGTTATCAACCCAGATGCCTATAATTAGAGCCTGAAGTTGATCAAGGTGCATTGATTCACTGAGGTCAAAATTAGACCGTTTCGAATAAGTATTATGAAATGAGTTCTTACTTCCATCAGGAACACAGTAGTACTTAATATTGCTGTTATAGTCATTAGGTGCGGCGGTGGTGCCTACGAAATCTAACCACAAAGGCTTCTATCACCTTCACAGACTAAAAACTAACTTACTCTTTATTTACCCATAAACGCTCAAAACGGACACAGAACTGAACCGTTTCAGTAAACCTTCCTGAAAGACCCATAAAAAGATCATAAAATTTCCATTACTAGCCATCGACGCAAGCAACGCTCCTTGTCAAAGGTTAAAAATGCCGGCATAAATTGTAAAAAACGAAAAATGGGGATAGAATAAACAAAAGCGAATATTGATGGGCGTGGTTGATGTCGGACATTTTTTGGAATAAACCCCTGTGGGGCTGAGATACATTTTTTATTTATTATACTACATTTGAGATGAAGTAGGTTTGAAATTGGCGAGGTCATTGGACGTAAAATGTAGTTTTGGTATTATATTAACCGCTAGTATTAAATAACAAGAGATTTGAATTTTTATATAAATTATAAACTATTAATTTCTAATTTCTTCTCTTTCTCAGATTTTCCGTTTTATAAGACTTTCATGATGAAATTCACAAAGCGTTATCGCAATACCTGTTTTTAATTTATAAATAGCACGCACGCGAAAGCATTATTGTTTTGATTGAAATTAAAAGGTGTAATAAAGCAGAGATACTTATGTGAGGTCATCCAACTGAGTTATCAGGAAGGAGGTTCAGTCTCAGAAGAAAAAATTCAGAAGATCCCAGATCTTAGCATGGCAATGTTATCTAGAATTTTTTATATGAATAGAGTAGTAAACGAGCATGCAGTCCACCTGATGGTAAGTGGCCACAGCCGCCCATGGACAGCTGTAATTAACCCCAGATGAGGTCAAGATCCTACCTGAACTTGACCACAAATGCATTGCTACTCATAAGTAATGAGTTGGAACGCCTCGGATAGGTATGTATCCCTTACCACACCCCTCAAACCAGAACACAGCCGTGCTTAACATTGCTGTTACAATGCAGAAATAGGTGTGACAGTGGTGCCGCCGGAGTCGAACTACATAGAGTTCAACCATCTTTATTATTATTACTTAATTACGTCCAAGGTAGTGACCACTTAACAGGGGGACTGCATGCTCCTTTGCTACATTTATTTCACAAAAAAAAAGATATTTCCAAGCAGACAAGATAAGTGGTCATTACATTAGAAAGAAGCGTAGAGGGAATAGCGAATGTGAGGCACAAAGAGCGTAAAGAGGCACCCCTAGGACATTGTTTAACCTCAGCGGCTCTTTAGTCGTTTTTGAATATCTGTTTCATAGCCTGCAGCCTTTTGTCGCCCTGCTTAACGGTTTGCCTATGTGGGCCAGGAAACTTTGTGAACTAAATGTTAAGCTATACTCTTTCCATCGCATATATACAAATAAATAAAGTTGAAGTGTCTGTTTGTGATCTCAAAATAATAACTTTTTACTTAATGCATATGAAAGTATACACGATACCTATAACAAAATGCAATTTAATTTTTCTTCTGTCACTCTGGCTGAGATAATCTTCTAAACGGCTGTATCGATTTTTACGGGACTGTCACTGTAGGATAGTTGAAGGTTTAAGGCGAAACAAAGGCTTCTTTAATTTTTTAAAAAGCTTTAGCGCGCGTGCCACGCTCACATGGACCCCCTCGCGGGAGCGAGAGATGTTCCCTATGTTTAATTTCTTCCAAAGTATTCCTTTTTACTTTTTTAACGCGGCTGAAATCGTCAGGATCAGCTAGTGCCCCAGAAGATTAAAACCTCATTCGTTTGCTACATCTATAAATTAATGCTCTTATGAATTAAAACAGGCTAATTCTCGAGATTGTCTACTCATTGATTCACATATCATGCAATATAGTATCGAATCTAAGACGAATCGAATATAATTAATGAGACACATTTTTGGTATTCCGAAGACATGTGTTGAATTCTAATGACTTTGTCATCTAACAAATGATGGCAATGACGTCAGGGAGCGTCACCCAAAACTAAAGCAATGCAACTGTTGAGGCCTTCCCCGGTTTCTTGGGGAGACCCGCATCCAGGGATGAGTTGGAACTCGTGCTACCAGGCGTACTAAATTTCCCAGGATATTCCGATTTTTCTATACTAATTTTTCAGTGGTTTCAATTTTATTTCTGAATTAATGTCCAATAAAAATACTCTCTTAAATTAAATCAAACATATATTATAGTCCTCAATAAATACATAATGTACCTACTCGGAAGTAAATAGATATTGATCACGTCTTTAGAAATAGTAATGTAGCGGGATTTTTTTCACTTGAGCGTCTTAGGAATGGCACAATGCCAAAATATGCGTGATAACTACTTCTAATATTTACAGAAAAAGGTAATGAGGAAGTATTTATCTTTATAAAGTTAAGTCAGTAAGTAGGTAAGTCTTAAAGTCCGACCTAATGTTGGTCGCTGAGGCTTAAGATGCAAGGCCTTATATTATTGTCTCTCATGTAGTAATTTCATAAGTTGGGAACAGGTGTGACGGTGATGCCTTCGGAATGGACCCCCAAAAATAAATTCCCTTTCCTTCCTTCTTTTTTATATATCAGGGAAGTAGCAAACGAGCGTGCAGCCCACCTGATAGTAAGTGGCCACTACCGCCGATGGACATCTGTAATGAACACCAGATAGGATCACAATCCTACCTGAACTTGCCCACAGATGCATTGCTACCCCTGAGGACTAAGTTGAAACGCCTCTTTTAAGTGTGTTTTCCTCACCACACCCTTCAAACCAGACCACAGCAGTGCTGAACACTGCTGTTATGAGGCAGAACTAGGTGTGGCGGTGGTGCCGCCGGAGTCGAACCACAAAAGTTCTGTCACCTTTCTAATAGACTGACCTTTTTTTTTTATTAATTTACATTTTTCTATTCTGTTATAATTTTTATTTATCCCAATTAAATACAAATGAAATTTGGTTATAGTAGTATAGCATCAATTGTAACGCAATAAATGTATTCTATTAAAAACTAGTTTTATTCTCTTGGGAATTCCCAAAAGTCTGGTCACTGTTATGATTAAGGTATTAACATACTAATCTATTTTGCCCATGATCAGGTTACGCTGACATTGTGGTAGTAATCTTCTCTTTGAGTGCCTGAGTTTAAATTATAGATACGTTTCATTTTAAGTATTCAGTCATACTCATATACCTACTATAGGGAATAAACTAATCTACGAGTAGTTAAACGGTTGCAGAAAACATCTTAATAATTATAATAAAACCCTTTATTATATTCAACAAAGCAAATCAAAATAAAGAAAATCACAATCTATACCTAATTAATAAAATTGAAGTGTCTATTTGTGATTTCAAAACAACATTTTTTTTACTCAATGAATAATATATAAAAGTACACAATATACATATAACGAAAATGCAATTTAAGAAAAAAATGTCTGTCTGTTTGGCTGAGCTAATCTTCTAAACGGCTGGTCCAATTTTAACGGGGCTTTCACTGGCAGATAGCTGAAGATCTAGGGCATAACATAGTTTAATTTTTAATAAAAAAAACATTAGCGCGCGCCACACTCGCTTGCGGCCGCCGTCGCGGGAGCGCGGGATGTTATCTATGTTTAGATATGAATTTCTTTTTACTTTTTAACACGAGTGAAAACGCGGGGATCGGCTAGTATAACATAAATTTTGGGTGTATCGTACTTACATTTCTATTAAGTTTTTAAGTCAATCTATGTTTTTTAATTACTTTGATTAAGTGGTTTTGAAATTTTAACACGAAACTCGTTTATTTTGAATCATTATATACCAGTTTTGCATATTTTGTGTGAGTTATTGTAATCATTGTTCAAATAAAATTGCTTAATTACTGTTTCGATAATAAAAATTGTTAGTTTCATTATGATGCTTATTTTCAAAGTGTTCTCCTATCATCTCTCTGTGTTATGTCTATGTAGTATCAATATTATTTTGTATTCTATACAAATTCTACATAATATATTCTAATGATATAATAAAAAATCAGAAGTGTGGGTTATCCAGGTTGGTGGGTGGTCCATATAAGGTAAGAAATAAAACGAAAAAAGCAATTTTAAACCTTTTATAATTAATCAACAAGCGTAAACATACATTTAAAAAACAGATA
>DWPV01004490.1:0-13553 GCA_018251915.1 Urbanus proteus proteus
ATTTATATTTTAATAATAAACGTGTTATTACAGAAAAATTCGCGTAGAAAGTAAAATTCAAGAGCTCACAAAAGTTTCTGTTAATAAAGTCCAGTTTTTCTGAGAATCAACTTAGATTGTGACTCTTGCTTTCGATAAAGTTACTTACTCTATATTTAGGGTGCAAATGAAGGATTAATTTCGGTTGCCGTCCGAGACTGACGGCACACAGTTTGTGATCACTCATAGATTTAATGGGTTGTACTTACTGATCATCTGACATGCAGTCTGATGGTTATGTCACATAAAAAGGTTATGATATAATTTATACAGACTGGTTCAACGTATGTATAAATATGATGTATTTGGTAAAAAATAAGTATAATTTGCAAAAAAAAACAAATTACTTCAGAAATACCTTTACTAAGATCCAAATTATTTCTTTGAATAATTACTGTTAATCAACTCTTAAACGGAGTACTACGAATTATCTATATACTGCTACAATCATTCAAAATAGTCGATTGTAAAATTATTTTATTTAATTCTAAATGTTTTAGTAATTAACCCCAACATGAACTGAGCTTCTAAGGAGGTCGTATTAAAAAAGGCCCCGATATAAGGTAATGTAAAGTGACAAGGTGTAACATGTCAGTCCACTCGGTCGAACGCGCCCAGCATGTTAGCATAACTGCTCCTACAACACGCAAACAACTGGAAAACTGACGGTTACGAGGACCGACTAAATTATATCGTTACTCGAATAAGTAGGTAATTTTAGTTTACTTTCTAATTATATGAGGAACTGAAGAAATAATCAGTACAATGTTTCAGTAGCACGGAAGCATACATTTTCTTTTAGGTTTTTTAACATGCACAATTGATTAATTAACTATTCTGTGTTGCTCCTTGCTATAAAGCTGCTCCCGTTTGCTATTATTGAATAGAATTAATCAAATTTTGTCAGGGGCCTTGGAGCTGTTTGAAAAATTCGGACAGGTGTGGCAATATACATGTTTTAACGGTGAAGGAAAATATCGTGATAAATCTGCAAATTTAAGAGCTTTTTAAGTTCTCATATGTAAGTGAAGTCTATTGAGTGAAGTGTATTATTTTGCACGAGCGTGCTGGATTATGAGCAAAATCTTCATAAATCTGATGGGATTGTCCCTCGCAGGAAGATAGTAATGAGTTGAAGATGACCCTCTATCTATTATGGTACTACTAGTTATTTTATTCCATTATTCTTTTTTGCTAGTGTTAGTTGTAACCTTGCGTAGCTATTCCTAAATGTGTCGTTAAAATTTTTACCATCTTTTCCAAGATTTATAGGGACAATAATCTGTTACTTTGTTCGTAAAATCAGCACTATGTAGTAATTTGTAGAATCTCGATATGTTAACTCATTGCTTTCCTCGTTAAACATCAGTGTCAGTTCACATCGCGGATGGACAATGGATTGTAATGATCACTTTATTTATTGCATTTAAACCAGCGACGAGCAGCCGTTACCTCATTACTGCGATACATTGCGCTGTACATTGCGCGCCGCCTTCCGGGACGAGCGCTAATGAATTCCGCAGAATCTGATTACGCCGTAATGGAAATGTAGTGTTGTTACAGTAAGCATCGTTCTCACTTCACTTTCATTATGTTGGACGAAAATTGGACTGAAAATTTTACTTGCAATGAGATATGTAGTGAGGTTTTTGTTTGGTAAAACATACGATTATTTTGTTTCTATTGTAAATATTGCCCTTGAATAGTGTCTATTCATTACCATCGTAGATTTCAGTGAAAGATAGGTGATATAGGAAGATAAACAATAGCCTTTTCCTGAGAAGATAATTATCTGCTGTCACCAAAAGCATGCCTAAACGGTCTGTATATAGCAGAATGTTCTCAGAAGTTATACATTCAACAATTGACTTCTCAATATCCATAAAAAAAATTACACGACGAATAAATAACCTGTCTTCCTTTGGGAAGTCGGTGAAAAATCATGACAACGAAGCGTAAAAATTATGAGGAGAGATATAGTGGTTTATAAAAAGTGGCGGAAGGGATGGTAAATAAGTAAAGGAACCCTGATGTAAGAATTTAAAATAATAGTACATATTTCTCTTAGCACAGGGCGTATTTCTACGGAGTATTGGCTGAAGCCGGCTGCCTCCGCCGGCCTGCGCGCAATCGACGTGTCCATCACAGTCACAAGCTCCGGGAAACGGGACTCGATCCCGACACACCAATACACTTTTACAAATAGATTTAAAAAACAAATATACAGTACATATTATGCAGGAAACAATTTCATTGTTTTAATGTATTTGCAACTCTATCAAAACTACTTTGGTTTACTGTCCACTGAAATTTGGTTACAATAATAACGAAGAAAGCAAGATAGTTGTTATTCGTAGACCTAATAAAGACGATCAGACTGTTATATGAACAATAAAGCATGTTATAAGGGTGACGTTTTAGTTGTTAAAGTAAAACTGAAACTAAGTTCATAAAGATTACTACTTATGGAAGTATAACTACCGTCACCAAAAAGCGCAGCACTCTTGCTTTAAAACTTCGTAGTTGCTCTGGAGACGAAATCCCAGTGTCCATTACAGCAAAGTGTCTCGAAGAGTGGCAGGATAACCTACTTAGAGTGCGAGCTGAGCATTCGTGTGGCGTTGACACCGGAGTGGCGTGTCAACACGTGAGCAGCTGCGTTAGTGGCGTTTATGTTGGGAGCTAATGCTTGCAAGACAACGGGTTTAGCATGTTTGTGTGGAAGCGAGTGTCGATTGGAAATGTGATCGGTGATAACACAATCGTGTGAAAAATATGAACACGAATCGAATTAAAAGCGAATCTTTGATATAAAAGACCAATTCACTTCAATATTATTCTGAATCTTTTAAACCTTTATTAAAGATACTCTTTTGCTATTTGGGTATTATTCTAAAACATCCATAAAATAAACTTTCAAGTTTCGAACTATTATTTTCATCTTTTCAAGTTCTAAGTTTGAGAGATTGTAAATGTACGGAATGACAAACAGTTTGAAGTACGTATGTTAGACTCAAAGATTCAATTCTACATGAAAAATGATAATTTAAAAGATTTATTTTATCCCTTCTATATTTGCTTATGAAAATGATTATAAATGAAGAATTGCTTTGAATCACCGGTTTCAATGATTTCAATTATGTGATCAATGTAAGTTGCGTATACTAAAACGAACGCTAAAAACATTGCGCGGGTGGTTACTTTGGCTTACCTTACAAAATCCCATTCAATACGTGGTAGAGTTGTTATTCCAAGAACATAATATGTGAATGTAGGACGGTATCTTTGATTATATTGCCTTATTACCAAACATGGCTGTAACATTATAATAACAATATTATTCATGAGCAATAACTCAACACACAGCCTCTAGACTACACTCCAGTTCAGGCATTACGCAATCTAATATCCCTGTGTCTCGTCTCGCTATTTGGATTAGCGACGATTTAGATACAAACGCGACATAATCATGATATCAATCTATCTTAGATCTGATACACTATTGAGTATTTGAAGCTAAAATAATCGTCTATGCTACTAGTATTTTGATAAAACGCTGTGTTTTCAGATATTGTAGTGGAAATAATCCGCAATTAAAGGCTACAAGAGATTTTATCATCACGAACTTTGAAATAATTTGAATATTAGGGGAATTATCAAAATTTTCTAAAATTAATTCATGCTTAAATAAAATCTGCTAATTATAATTATTTAAGTATGTGAGTAGATTTTGTTATCATTAACATAACCAGGGAACAGTAAAGTAAAAATTACCCTCATGTTAGTATTGAAGGGCTCTTGTTCCATAATATTTAAATAAGGGAAATTAATTAATTACTATCTATCAGGTAGGAAATTTTATTATATTGGATCGAATTAATTAATTTCATATATTCGAAAAAAGGAGGTGACGTGTGTTTTGGTAGAAGGGCGTGGATGCCGGCTCTGTTCACGTAAGGCGGTTTTCTTAATCCTTGGAAGATGCAATGCAACAATTGACTTCAGATAAAATGCCTATTTTATGTTTATGAAAGTGTTTAAAGATATTATCATCAGCCGGACAGCATGCTCATTTGTTACTTCAATCTTATACAAAAGCTACAATTAGTCTCAGCTAGACTATTCACACATAACCACTGCTTGTCGATAGTTTATGAGAGCCGTCTGGAGTGGTACGTGTGAAGAGATAGGCTACGATACATATTTAAAGTAAATAATATAATGAATAAGGTTTTGCTTGGCGTTGAAAAAGGAATATTATACATAGTTTCATAAAGATGCCTTTGCCCTGTCTGCTTTACCGAGTTGGAAAATAAGACTTAATGCTCTCGACGCTACTTAACGGATCGACTTACACGTCAACTGCTGCGACGTTAATGCTCTTAAGAACTGACAATTTAAAATACAGTTATACTTTGGGGTGAAATATTTTATTCATATTTTAATGAAAATAAAATGTCTTACTACGAAATGGTGTAGGTGACTGGTATTAAATCCAGGAGATAAGTTGCAGCATTTTATCACAATATTAATCATTGATCATATCATTAAAGTATACGTTCAATCAATAGGAAGGTACGGTAAAATCTTTCTTTCTACAGACCAACATCCGTAAAGTGACTTACAAGGACCGATGGATAAACTCCAATAGATACTGAGCCGTTGAAATAGTTTTCCTCCTTGTTCCTCCGCGAACAAGATAAGTCAGTGCATCACGAGTGAATCAAGCCCGAGCCGTGACGCGGCGCGTGCGGGAACTATGCGCTGCGGAGCGGAAAATCGAAATTCGGAATCTGATCCGGTATTTATTGCTCGGTGTAGATACTTCGTTATGTAGTCGACATAATATTCAAATAAAAACATACATTTTCGAATACCAATTCAAGAACATTGTCATTTAAAAAACATTAAAAAATTTATCAAACAAAAGAAATCACGAAAATGTTTCCCAACGGTTATGGTGTTTCGAATTCCCATCGCATGCGGCATGAGACAAAGGCTTCGATGTTCATAACAAGTTAACATTGCTATTATTAGCGCGAGATCGATATGATTGGAAAACGTGCCGTTCCGCTGCGCGGCGGTAGATTTACGGCGCAAATAAATCTTCACGTTCTGCGCGGATTCACGTCATGAATCACGTACTTACATGAATGTTTTAGAGGAACAGCGAGACGGCGAGCAGACTGTTTCGACAGCTCGACTTACACGGCAAGGCATTCAGGATAAGCCTCTGAAGCGAGAGACGTGAGTAATGTCGTCTGCATCGCTTTATCGATGCACTCGTAATTACACGTCGCGCGTCACGTGACGCGACGTGACGTAAGTGACGCGCGTGACGCGTAACGCACGTGACGCGACGTGACGCGACGCTAGTGACGCGCGGGAATTAACACAAGTCACACTTGTTACCGCTGTGCATTCTGTTATAACATTCTTTTATATGCAAATGCAGCGAATAATTTTACATTCCCGACGCTGAATGAGCTCGAGAACGAATGCAAATGAATAGGTGTGAAAACAAAGAGGTGTAAAATGGTGTATCGCGTAACTAATGAAAGTAAGACGTTACATGCTTTGTACATTCGTTTCGTAATTATTTTTATTTCTTTACCGGGGTCGTTAGGGACTATGAAGAATTTAAATTTTGTGTTCTTTTGATGAATGAAAATGCACATGAATGTTGAAAACTTGTATAACGTTTGTAAGCAACATATTTCGATAAGAATCAGTTGCATAATTTATAATATACTTTTTCATAGCGTTTAAGTAATTTATAACTTTAAATATCTTCCAAGTGAAACCACGACCATAAGCTAATTGTGAAACGAAAAGGAATTCGCATTGTCTTTATTTATCGCGTACTTAGAAAATTTCGAAGTACCCGAAAAGTCGCCAAAAGCTTTGCAAGTATAATTTGGTCGGATTAGAATTAGTAGGACCTTCTGAATTAATTGGAAGCTAGCTTTGTGGGTAAAATCTCAGCGGATCCGGCAATGTGGCAATACCATTCTCGTAACGATGGTGGTGCCGGCGGTATTTATTGCGACGGCCACGCTTGTAATTACCTCGTTCGCTGAATACGCCCCGGGCGAATTAACAGTAACTAACATAGATGTAGCCGCTAATAAAATAGGTATCTAGGGGAACATAATAGGATCTCAAATAAAAAGATTATGTAGGTGTAAATTTAGTGGAAATATAGAGAAACAATTGTTTGATTTTGTTAAGAAAACGGAAAACAACTTAAATGGTATAAAAGCAAAAGTAATACAAGGCCTGCTAATACTATTTAGTATTTTACAGAGTATAAGCACCACACGGTACTCGTATATGATGCAGATGAAGGGTGGCGCCGGGGGAGATACAAACTTGTGGCTTACACACTTAGTGCATGCAGTATGCACACTGTTATTTCTCTTAATTGTTTCATTGCAGAACGACTGTTGCAGCAATATGATATACTTAGAGTACCACATTTTAGCGACAATGCTAAAAGGAAACCTCCTCAAAATTCTATAACGGGCTTTAATTTATCTGTAGTTACTCACTGTTACTTGTAGGTGGCGCTATGTAGAGTATACAGTTATTTCAGTCAGGTAAGTTAGTTTAATACGTTAAAGATGTTACGTTACAGGTGTATTTAGTTTTATTATAAGTTACGTAGTATTAACTCTGATACTTATCCTGACACTCATCTTAACCCATCATTATCTTCTTTTCAGATTTGTTATGATTAGAACAGATTAGATTTGATATTGTAAATGGTTATATCCAATACATTTTTAAATAAGGCGTAGTATATATAGGCGTAGTATTTTAGGCATAAATCTTATAATGCTTTTCGTAGCATTAAATGCAATTATATCCAATCCACAGTATATTTCTGATATTCATATAACAATCAAAAATTCAAGCATCATGCTTCGCATTGATGAATCCCCTGAAGCAACTTGATATGCCAAAATTGGTACTATATTTGAGAATTGTGTACCTGAATACATTCTCGTACAAAAATTCGCTTGTAATTTATTACACGGAACTGTAAAATCAATCGTATCAGCCGTATAAAATCAACCGTAGAACTAGCTTTTAACTTGTAACAGGTTAATACGTGACCGCCGGCTGCTGTCGTAGGATCACGTACGACCGCAGTTCACTTTGTTCAGTCTCAATATATCTACACTTTTCTGAAGATATTACTCCTTTGTCATGCTACGACCTGTTTTTTGATGAATAGGGGGAAACCTCCAAAAAGTTCCTACGCCTTGCGAGGGACGTCGGGTTATATAGGTTGTTTACCGCATTAAAACCAGTAGAAGTTTACGAACAAAAGATAAATTAGATAATTTAATGAATGATGTAATCTATCTTTATTTATTGTAATTTAACCTAACATTAAAAATTACGATTCGATTCTAGCTTTGAATATTACATTACAATTGTGCTTAAGATATTTTCTGAAAAAATATGATGATACTTGCCTCATATGTTTTCATTATTTTTACTGTCTTCTTAGCTATTACATTAAATGAGAATTTATTTAGATTTTGTAAGCAGAAATATTTTATATTTTTTATATTTATTTGACTAGACTGCAGATAGATTCTCTTGGGAAATTATAAAATTAACCGTAGATAAAGTATAAGAGGAAGATAAAATACAAAGATAACATTTTTTGTCAAAGTTTCTGAAAAGTTACCATAAAGCGGCAGCTGGAGAGAAATAATTTACAAGCAAAAGTTTAAATGCACTCGTTGATGGAAGTAGCAGATGTGGGCATTCAGTGGACTGCAACTGAACTAACAGTCACTATGTAAGGCTTTATATCTATGTAGGCTACTGACGTGTTATATAATAATTCATTGGAGTATTGGTCTTTTGTTTATTCTAAACGTTGTTTTAGTAAATTTTAAAGTATAATCGATTGTTATTTTCATGTAGAGTGGTAGGTTACCACTTACTTTCCCGTAAATTTATAAGCTTCAACTAGGACATAAGTGCTTTCTGAAATAATTAACAGATGCGTTGCTACTTCAGAAATGGTCACCTAATTGTATGAGAATCGTAAACACACCTTTACTCGTTCTACCTCGAATGTAGCTGGACTAAGTACATTATAAGACATGTAACATCAACTGAGGCTGGACTGTCGCAGTAAAACCGCAAAACTCCATCGTGTGAACAGATAAAGCAAACTACACCTAAAGTTTGAAGTCGGCCAGCGGTTCCCAAACTAGTTGCCGCAACTACAAAGTGAGTGTCGTCACGTATGTGCCAGTTACGACTCGTTGAGCGCTAACTTTTTCCAATCTGTATTTGTAGTAGTTGTAGTGATTGCTAGTCTCAACTTAGAAGTTTCTCTTTTTATTCTTCTAAAGATATCTAATGATATTATCCACATGTCATATTTAATATATACCTATAAGTCTCAATATTTCTATTTTTATCCCTCTAGAGCTCATGTATGTTTTTCTTAAAATTAAGATGATTTGTGTTTGCTTTATTCATATAACCTTATTTGGTTTTTAAGTGAATTATTAGTATGGCAATGATTAATATGCCGGGAAGACTTAATAATGTTCAATAGCTTATTGAAAGCCCGTAAGGAGCCAAAAAGTAAACAGAGCAATAGTGTACTTAAATGATCGAAAAAAATCTGTATTCTAAAGACAATTATTTCAAACTATTGAATTAACAATTAATACACAATTGCCACTAATACAGTTTCTACAGGTTTGACGTAAATTTTAACTCGACCGCGTCATATTCCGATGTGGTTTACAATTGCGGTTTATTCATCGTAGGGACTTACATTTTTGAATTTCAATTTGTGTTGTTCTTAGCCTCTTTATAATATTCAAAGTAGCTCCCACCAAAGTTTGGAAGTGGGTCAGTGGTTTGCAAAATAACTCGTGTGGGCACACACGGCTGTTATCACGTATGTGGCAGTCACGACGCCGCGCGCCGCCGCACGTTCGCTGAGTAACTTCAGCCAATCTGTAGTTTAGCAGTTGCTACACGTGATTGCTGGATTCAACTTTGTCTTTTAGTTTGTAGCAAAAAATGAATAGTGGAAATGTTTAAGGGAATACTGAATTTATGTTTTACAACGGAGATATTTTTATATGACTGGGAAATTAAATTGCGTAGTGAGTAAAGTTTAAACTAAAAATGTATGAATTGTATTTGCTTGTCCACATGAATCATGTAACTGGCACTGTGATGTGCCGAAAATAAGTTAATATCCTAATACCTGAGCTGAAAAAGCGTACTTGAATAAAGATAGTTAGCTACGTTTTCATTTCAAAAAAAGTCTAAGGACACTGGTGCAAGGATTAAGTAGCATATATGTATGTCACGGTACTAAAATCCTTGTAATTCGATTCCAGCAAAAATATTTTTTTTAATATTAACAAAGTTTATACGTGCAATTCATTGTGCGTAAAAAATCCAAATTCGGCGGCACTTTTTATTAAAAAAAACTAATTTATTCGTTGGTCCATTTCCCCTAACTGCAGAAAAACAATGTACGGCGCAGGAGCGAGCGCGGTCGTTTTCCCGGAACTTTTGATTTATTTCGCAGCGGTGACAGTTAAATTACATTCTTGTGAGGACGGCTGCCGGCTGAGGCTGTCCAAACATGCTCTGTTTGGTAAACACGATGTAGACAAACTAATAAAATATACTCCTAATGCAATGTACTTTCTGGTGCTACATCAGATAATGTAACATTACACATTGTTTAAAAAATACAACTTTTCTTTTTGTGGCACCACATTGCCTTCATTTCTTTCGTTATTGTACGTATAGTGCATTAGCAATACTCTAACTCTAATTTATGCATTGCACTCAATAACTTCCTTTTTATCCAGTCTCAGAAAGAACTTGAAATATATAATTTGAATTGGAATTTTTGTAAAAATTGACGTCAGTTTCGATGGTTTGCAATAATCACTTTGTTCCAACACATTTAATAACAGATTAAAATTATTTCATGTTTATTCAATACAATCGTGAATAGACAAAAGCTTATTATAAGTTAAGCTGGTTAATGTAGATGAATAACGAGATGTTTGTTCATATAATTGCGAAAACCATTTGTTGTCAGACATGTTAGAGCTCATAATAAATCGACCTGCCTTGT
Organism: Urbanus proteus proteus; assembly: GCA_018251915.1. Lineage (NCBI taxonomy): Eukaryota > Metazoa > Arthropoda > Insecta > Lepidoptera > Hesperiidae > Urbanus > Urbanus proteus. The sequence continues at coordinate 10,187 of DWPV01004490.1, forward strand.
ACTGGATAATCGCCCTTTACCCTCCCTTCATTTGCTAAGGGTGTCACCTTAATCAAAGTCTTACTCACTAGGGTATACGAAGATATAGTTAGTGACAAGTCGTTTGTACTACCCTTCTTACGTAACTAAACACGTGAAGAGCAGGGAGTTATGAAAATAAATGGAATAATAAACTACACTTTAAAACATTACTTGTCATCAACCTTTATTGGAATAAAGGTGAAAATAAAATGTAATAAGCAATAAAGATCGGTTAAAATTATTCGACCATAAAGCATTTTAATGTCATGAGCATTAAAGGAAGGCCGCTTGAACTTTAAAGTAGAATATTTTTAATGGCGGTGTAATATCAAGCGAATCGGTCACCGTAATAATAATTACTTATAATTAACGTATTAACGTCGGCGAGTATTATTTACGAGGGAATTATTTATGTGCGAGTTATTCATTGCGAATATTGACCGCACTGCACCACCGTTTCCATAAATGTATCGGATTTTAAGGTTTTCCTAATTGATTGGGATCGTGTAACTTAATGAGTCTTTAATTGGAGGAGGCTTTGTTCAAGGCTCGTTTAAATCATCTGCGCGCAGTTAAAGAAAAATATGGCGTGTTTAATAATACATTACTTATTATGAATGGCGTGCCGACTACGATGGAATTTAAATTAATGGTACTTTACTAGATTTATTTGCGAAAGATCGAATGTTCTTTATAAACATTTTATACACGAATAAGAAATAGAAAAATCTGAATCTAACTTTTGGTATGTATTGTATGTATGTACATAATTATGTATTTTGGTTTTCGGACTGGCCGAAATGGCAAGACAGAATAAACAAGTAAATTCATTTTTTTTTAAATAGTTAACGTTTCGGACAACATGCACTACGAAAATATACATTAAGTATTTCGAGCACAATTGGATATTAACTATTATTTAAAAATTAAACAAATCATTGTTGTGGGTCGCGGGAACCAGTGAAGTTGACGTGGAGTTCTAAGTGCATTAGGACTGACCGCCTATCGAATTGCACAGAAATTGGGAGACGCGACGAACGATTTATTAATACACGAGAAGTCTAAATTACTTTTCCGATAAAAACTAGCTAAAATCATGCAACATGCGAGTGCGAAATTCGAAGCTATCAGCGGAACACGGTCGATTATCTGGTAAAGCCCGGAGCGTAACGCCTTTGGGAGTTATGTTTACATACAGGAATGTGGGATCCACTGACCCGCCAAATCGGACCGAGGGTCGCCTGAGGCACCCCGAACACATTTTAATAACTGGCTATCCACTCGCTGTCACCAAATTAGACTGAAAAATGTAGTATGCGCCACATATACTCTACATACGCACAGAATAATTTGTTATCGATTCGTAATTAAAGGAGTCTACAGGTCATAACTACTTTAACTACTAAAACGATTAGTTGTTTGCCTAATTATCCGTCTAGATAACGGTTTTTCATAATGACTTCCAAAAATAATGATCACCAAATTAATGTTTTCTTTAATAGCGCATTTTAACTGCGTTTTAAAATCCAGAACGTACTTAATTATTTCTCTTAAATAAATATATAACAGTGCCATGTTACGAGCATATTTATTTTCAACGCCACTGAAGGGTTGAGAAGCACTGACCCGGAGCGGCCTGACTCACCCTTTTTAGGTATAATCAAGGTATAATGCCAAATATGGATATTATTATGTAACATTTATCCGTCAAGCCCCTCACTAACAGAAGTTATCTTATAGGAATATATTGAGCTTCGTTAAACAAGTAATTACCTAGTTCAATTAGTGCTAGGTTACATACTTGATTACATTATTTAATGTTGAAATTAGCTTAATAACTTAATTATAGCTTGTAACTGATGTACCGAACGAACGATTGTTCCGAACGAATATGAGACAATATTTCAAATTTTCAATACTTACTCTCGATGATTTATATAAATGTTTTATTAGTACATAGTTCTGAAGTCGGCGCTCACATTGGCATAACTCTATTCTTCAGCTTATACTTCAGGGTAATATATTATGTGAGCGTATAATTCAGGTCTATGTACTAATAAACTACTCATATAAACTTCTTGGAAACTATATTTTACTTTTTTCGTGACTAGGAAGTTGGTTTTGTTCTTTTTTTAAATAATGTCATGTGTAATATTTTTTGCAGGAACAATCCTTTACTTCTGGACAACAGTCTAAATTTAAATTGATCACTCAGACTTTATTCTGCTTGTACTGCGATTGATCACGGAAATCTCTTTCTAATCGTTATAGTGACGTCATTTGTATAGTTTGACATTAAATCCACTGAAGTCTATTAAAAGAAACAATCGAATTGTCATCAAGAGAGTCTTTTACGGAAATATTGTAATGGGAACCACCACGTGTTGTAGAAACTCGACTACACTACAGCCGCTCAAGGGGGTAATTTGGTTAGTTCACATTTTACTTAACGGAAGTAGAAAATACTTACACAAATTAAATTATACAAAGTGATGGGTAGTTTCAGGTTTTCCGTTTTATAATAATAAACCACTTGTTACGATTTTCTTTAGGATACGAATATAGTATAATATAAGTTTTTTTAATTACTTGTTTTTATAATATAGGAGTAAGTGACCGTAAGGGACTACTGCCGCCCAAGAAAATTTGTAATCAACTCCAGATAAGTACAGAGTTTTACTTAAGGTTGGTTACAGGCTCACAGGTGCGATGCTACCCCTGAGGACCAAGTTGGAACGTCTCGAATAAGTATATCTCCCTTACCAGACCCTTTAAGCCAGAACACAGCAGTGCTTAACACTGCCGTTATTAGGTAGAAAAAGGTGAACTAAGAACTTCTCTATTTCACAAAAATATTGGAACCTAAATACCGTAAACTACATCTGATCTAACGTAGTGTATCACTGTCCAACGGTCAGATACAAATCTATCCAAATAAAAAAAATTAAAGTGTCTATTTGTGATTTCAAAATATTTTTTTTTTACTCAAAGCATATGAAATATATACACGATACATACGTAAATGCAACTTTTTTTGTCTGTCTGTCTGTTTTACTGAGATAATCTTCTAAATAGCTGGACCGATTTTGAATGAACTTTCACTGGAAGATAGCTATACGTCTAAGGCATAACATAGGCTACATATTTTTTTAAATCATTAGCTCACGCTCCACGCGCCTGCACGCGCCATCGCGTAAGAGCGGGATGACATTTATGCTTAAATATGTTTTTTGTTACTTTTTCAACGCGGGGGAAACCGCGGGGATCAAGTAGTTACGCTAATATATATTTAACGCATATTATATGCCGGTGGATTGTAAATTCATGACAATACCAATCATTTATC